>RQTK01000991.1:119231-171118 GCA_003991915.1 Elysia chlorotica | reverse complement strand
GAGGAAGACAGACAGAGATAGAGAGAGGGGGGAGAGATGTTGGTTTTCGTTGTTTGTTTGTTGTAGTTTGTTGTTTTTTTTTTTTTGCAAGGAGGGGGCGGGGGTGCTGACATGCTTACTAAGTACATTCCAGAAATGTTCCCCAGACACAAAGAAACATATACCTTATATGTGGGCAGCAAGCTAAAAAGATAGATAGATAGATAGATAGAATCGAACAGATAAATGGACAGATTAACAGATAGGTAGACAGACAGATATATGAAGAGAGGTGCGTGGGGAAGAAACACATGAGAGTACACACAGGCAGACAGATAGAATAGATTTAAGGTAGGCACTTTTAATTTGTTAAAAAAAGAAGCGTCGGAATAATGAATGGGAGACAAAGAGAAATACTAAAAGGTTGAGATAGATAAAGGAAAGAAGGAAATAAATTATGAGCAACGACGCAAAAGGTCCGAGTTCGAATCCTGACGATTGTGTTCCCTAGTGGTTGGGTCGGTGTCAGTATAATGTGACCGGCTGAGACAGGAGTCATGATATCCCTGCCCTGTCTCGTGTGTGGCAGCACAATAAATTGTCAGATGTCCGTCTCGGGCCCGTCCACAATATAGCCTATATAGTGCTGATGTTGAACGTTAAACCAACTCAACTTAACACTGTCTCCATGATGACCAATCATTATACTACTACTACTACTACTACTACTACTACTACTACTACTACTACTACTACTACTACTACTACTACTACTACTACTACTACTACTACTACTACTACTACTACTACTACTACTGCTACTACTACTGCTGCTACTACTAATACCAAGAATACTTTTACTATTACTACCAGCCTTTTGAGCACTGGACTCTGGAGGGGTTCTCTACCTACATCTCCTTGTCTGTTTAGGTATAAAGGTCTAAAGAGCCGGTCCTGCTTTGCGTCTCTCTGCTCACCTTATCGTCCCAGAAAGGTTAAAAGAATATCTGGAAGATGTAGGGCCTGATTAACAATAAGGGTCGGATGGAAAGTTACAAAATAAACAATCTATCACTATGTGTGTGTTCTCTTTGTCAGAGAAAAATGTGTGGCCTCATTTTTTTTCCTTCCTCTCTTTCTCTCTGTCTCTCTCTGTCTCTCTCTCTCGTCTTTCTCTCTCTCTCTCTCTCTCTCTCTCTCTCTCTCTCTCTCTCTCTCTCCTCTCTCCTTCTTTCCGTACACTTGTCTCTTGTTTCTTTTGCTGTTTCTTCTGAAGCCGATGTTCAACCCCAGGACCACCGCGCCCCCCAGTAGTAGCGGTAGTGGTAGTGGTAGAAGTACAAGTAGTAGCAAAGGTGTAGTAGGCCAATATAACAAAAGACAAAGAAATCTCTCGAATTCAGTGCTCAAATGAAGGACAGGGTGTAAAAAAAAATAACCCAAACAAAAACAACTACACATGTACAAACACAAACATTCACGTGGACAGGTTTAGTGGTTTTCGCCCTATACCCACGGTAATTTTCCCTTTCATTGCTGGGCTGTTTTTTTTTATTATTATGTTTTGTCAGAAAATGATATAAAAAAGTGATAATAATTGTATGGTTCAGCTTTGTTCCTTCCAAGAGACCACACGAGTTACAGACGTTCTCTACAAGATAAATTATACACTTCAGGGAAAAAAATATTTACTTTATTACTTTAATGATAATTTTTTTTTCGGATGAGGTTTAAACCTACTACACTGTAACCCTTATAAAAACAAAGGGAAAAAAAGGTTATTGAAGCAGGACCATCATCACCTTAGAAGTGGCAGTGGCAAATGTACTAGTATCCGTTATGGTAAACAAAATAGTGGCGCTGATAGTAGTAGTAGTAGTAGTAGTAGTAGTAGTAGTAGTAGTAGTAGTAGTAGTAGTAGTTTGTCTTATTGCCGTCCAAGGTCGGGACTGTATGTTATATTACTTACGGGCCCCAAGACTGACTATGGCACTTCGATGTGCTGCCACCAAGGTTATCTGAAACATCTGGTGTCCGCGGCTGCCACACATGAGACATGGCGGGGAAATAGAGAAAAAGACAAAAAGAAAGGAGAGAGAGAGAGAGAGATGTGGAAAGACAAATCGTAATAAAATAAACGCACAACAATTTAACTGGATATATTAATAGTGATAAATACCGGCGTCAACCTATTTGATATGATCAAGATTATAAACATGGTTTGGTTCAGTATTAAATGCAAGAAAAACCTAAGCTCTTCTCGCTGCTCATACTACAAATTTACAACAAAGCATAAGGACAATTACCACAACAACAAAAAATCTTGAGGTAGCCATATCCCATGCTTTCGAATAAACAACAACACCCTGATTTTTAAATTAAAGCGGGTGTTTCAATAAGTCGTAAAAAACAACAACAAACAAACTCACCACTCAACATACCGTTTCAAGGCTCATCATCACCAGTCGCCCAGTCTGCTTTCTACATAATCCTGCAGGGATTTAACTATCGCCCCGGCGTAAGATGCATTATCACTACCATCCCAGTGAGGACTAGCTATCTAGATCTAGAGGTGCGATGAGCTTGGATTTACGGGTGGGTATAGGGGTTAAACTTAAAGCATGTCGTACCTGACAAACACAAGACAACGCATCTCACCGCCGTATAGTATACGTTAAGCCCAGATAAAGAGAGATAGATAGAGAGAGAGAACAGACAGAGGTTGAGAGATGGAGAGACATAGAAGAAAGGGTGGGAAAGAGAGAGAAAGGAAGAGAGAGAGAATTGGAGAGAGACGCATAGAAAGAGAGAGGGAAAGGGAGGGGGAAAGAGAACGAGAGAGAGATAGAGAGAGAGAGAGAGAGAGAGAGAGAGAGAAAGGGACAGAGAGAAAGAGAGAGAGAGCGCACGCATCCCAGCCAGCTCATATCACGAAATTAAGATGCTCAAAGAGGGGGCTTTTCTACTCACAGTCTCCTCTGTGAAAAGGCTGCGGCGTTGATGCGTATCTGCAAGAGATTCATATAGCTCTCACTTAAGTCTACAGAGTTACGCCTGAAAACAAAGAGTCGGTGGAGCAGTTGGCAGCACGCGTCAACACAAACACAGGTACGGAATTATAAGTTTATCCACAACAGTTTTCGGGGTTATCACTAATTTGTGGAGGCCTTGTGATAACGTAGCCCAAATAAAAAACGAAGACGATAGATAAGGGAACCTGCCCCAGCGTCCAATCATATGAAAGAGAGAGAGGGAGAGAGATGGGCATGAAGATAGAGAGAGAGAGAGTGAGCGAGAGAGAAAGAGAAAGAGAACGCGCGCATCCCAGCCAGCTCATATAAAAATTAAGATGCTCAAGGAGAGGGCTTTTCTACTCACAAGCTCCTATCATGTGAAAGGCTGCGGCATTGATGCGTATCTACCAGAGATGAGGAACCTCTTTGGCTCTCACCGGTGGAGCAGTTGGCAGCACGCGTCAACACAAACACAGGTACGGAGTTACAAGTTAATCCACAACAATTATCGGGGTTATCACTAATTCGTGGAGGCCTTGTGATAACTTAGCCCAAATAAAACACGGAGACGATAGGTAAGGGAATCTGCACCGACGTCCAATAATAATTCTATCCACAGATGTCTATTAATAGCACTGGATCGCTTAAAAAAATGGCGGCCCCTCTTCGCGGTGACGTCGCTGAGCTATCTAGTGCTATTAATAGACATCTGTGGCTCTATTACGGAGCCGATGAGCGATCACACAATACCATAGCTAAGGGTTGTGATTATGTCATCCGTTACCGTCGTGTAAGGATCGCACAACTTCTAGAAATATGCGGAGATGCACGGGAGCGGGAGAAGAACGAGAGATTGGGGGGTGTGGCAGCTTTGCCCTGCCACGGTTGGCTGTATTAGTCGACAGACAGATGAGAGATCTGGCTCAATGCGAGTGGTGTTGGCTCAGCCCCAAGCTAGCTAGGCCTGAACGAGTTTACTCACTCACATGGGGTCCTCTATCAACCGTTTAGCCAATGCGAAATCCTCCTGTCCATTCTAATACTTTCCTCGCGTAAATTTACTTAAGTATAAAAGCCTAGATCTAGCCCACAAGATTTTAGAAGCTTTGCGATAGTGGGTCCAATTGCAAAATCGAAGACGATAGATAACGGAAAAATCACAGGCGTCCATTCATAGGTCTAGCTGTGCCCTAGACTTATGAGCGACCAGAAAGCCCCAAAACCTAAATTAAGTCATCCATTGTCGTCTGTGGATCGCAAAGCCTTCGTTCCTACCTGCTTTTTTCTTAGTTCCCTGGGTTAATTTCCTACCGGGAGAATATCACTTTGTTTTAATTTAGAAATCGCGATCGTCTTAAGTGCTTCAGACTAACCGACCCAGTTGCCCGCAACTCAAACTTCCAGTTTTCTAACCGACCCAGTTGCCCGCAACATAAACTTCCAGTTTTCTGGGCTGGACTGCCAAGCGACTGACTCACTACGCAAAAAAGCTCCATTCACGGGAGAAATAAAAAAATTTTTTGAAAACCACAAATTACGCTCTAAACCATGATCATAAAATGATGTGAAGTGGCCTTGTCGAAACTTTATTGCTTTGACCTTATTTTAGGTGAACTTCCCTCTTATAAAATCATCATCATCATCATCGTGCCATAAATATCGAATTGCACGCCCGAATGTGGCAGTGACAAATGAAAGATGAAAACACCACACAGCTAAAATTTCATAAGCGCTGTTTTTCCCCTGAATAAATCAGAATTAAAATGTCTTTACAGGCAAGATTAAAAAACAAAGTAACTTAGTCAACCCTTGTTATCAAACAGTATAGCTCCGTACACTTACTAAATTACATTCATGAAGATTTGTTTCACAAAAATAAAACTACAAATAAATGTGATGGCCCGAGTTGAGAAAGCCAGACATTAAAAATCGCTATTAGATGAGAGAAAAAAACTTTAACAATTATCGGGCCAATTTGGAACAACAACAACAACAACAACAACAACAACAACAACAACAACAACAACAACAACAACGCTGTTCCACTTTTGTAGGTCACGTGATTGTTTGGGTACAAGAAACTCCGCAGTATGTCTAACCGGTTATTGAAGCGGGGTAAGAGAGGGCTTAAACTGCCAGTCAGCCACACGCCACAACATTATTTACATCTTTTAGAAGAAAGCCAGGATCATATTATGCTACTATAAAGTGCAGCGAGTATCATTCTTTTTTGGCGTGACCAATTTTTACATGAAAATATATTTTTTTTTAAACCTTGAAATGTGTATTAATCAAGTATAATGAGAAAAAAGGCAAGACATTAATACGGTGTACTGTTTATCCCTACCGACCTTCAGAAATCTTACACTCACTTCCAGAGGCATTTAACATCGTGGCTCGAGCAGATTGTATAAAAGTTTATATCTTAATATAAAACAACATCTTGAATAATGTAAGAAAGCCATGGGATAGTAAATGTTGGCGTGTGTCCAAAGAAGTGACCATGTGGTACACCTGTTTTAAATATCCCGCTTTGTGGTTGATGGAACTTCGTCTAGATTAAACCATAATTCCTATCTTCATGGAGTGGGGCTGAAAAGAAGCACACGTCATGTATTAAGTTCCTGGTAGGTACCACATATCGGCCAACACTCTCACTCACTGACCCCCAAGGTTATAAACAGGAAACAAAGTTACAAACCACGGTTTTTGCTGCTGTTGTTGTTGTTTGCTTTGTTTTTGCTCATATCATCTGGTTTACATGAATGCGATATGCATGATTTCGCGAGACAGTCCTGGAACAGTGGAAGGGAAGCCAGAATATTGATGATGAACCACCAACGCTCAGAGTCAGACAAAGGCCCAGACGCGGGTCAAAAAGCCAACAGAATTATGCCATTAATGTAGTCGGGTAGACATAAAAGAAAGCGCGATGTGAAAATAATAATCCGGGGCCTGCAGTGTAGCGTATGATTTTTTTTTCTTTTACTTTTTACTTTAACATTAAGCTATAAGGAGATGGAAAGTTCCTTCACTGAAAACCTTGACTTCAGCTAGTCTGAGTGTGAGCTTAAGTAGAAAGCTATGCGGTATTTACATGGAAAACGTTGCCTGAACTCCTCTCAAGTCTTACCATCGGCCTCATCAGAACTATCCAGTTTCTGCATTGAAAACTTTTGATTTATCTCCAAGTCTAGCCTATCGAGTCCTACTCTCAGTTTAAGTATAAAACTATATAGTTTCCACATTGAAAACCTTGACTTCCCTTATTTCGAGCCTTGCTCTCAGCTTAAGCAGAAAATTATTAATATCATTTTCACCACACGAAAAACAAAAACACAACTGATAACTAAACAACCAGTGCCCCGACGTCTTTCTGTTGTCCAAGTAAACATTATAGCACATATATCTCAAGGACGCAACCAGCTCAAAACCCTGTCTTGACATAAATCAGAACACCCAGAGATTGTAACTGTTCATACCATGGGGCTGTAAAACATGATGAATTGCCCATGTCTTGTCAAACAGCGCATCTGCTCTCTAACGGGTGCCCGGGTGAGCCATAACTTCTTGGAATAATTGTGCTTTGTTTCAGTCACTCACTCTGCTCCCCAGGCTCCAGCATGATACTTCATACAGGTATGGCTGGCGCCCGTCACATTCTGAATGTGTAGTTATCGTCTCTGTCTGGGGTCAACAGCCAAAATGAATAGTTTCGTGTATACTGCCGAAAATGACAAAGCGTCGTTTCCTAATCGGGTGGTCCCGGGTTCGAACACACGATCGGTAAAAAATTCTTTGGTTATATCCCAATAAATAATAATGTGACTGGCTGAAACAGGAATAGTCCTACTTTCCCCGCACTTTTCGAGCAGCAAATCAACCAATAAGACACCATATTCATCGAACCCCAACCTTCATAGCAGAGCATCACGCAATTTTTTATTTACCAACTGCATCCAATGTTTCATGCATTTGCTTTCAATCGTAGTTCGTACGATCCAATGACTACACCTCTGTCTGGGATCATCAGCCAAAATGAATAGTCTCGCGTTTCACAGGGGGCGAGCTGGTGAAAGTGGCGAAGTGTCGGCCTCCCAATAGGGAGGCCCTGGGTTCGAAACACTGGATTGGTCAAACATTCGTTGATCATTATCTCGTCTATTACTACTCGAGTCGGTGTCTGAATAATGGGACTGGCTGAAACGGGAGTAGTCCTGATATATCATTGGAATTTGTCAATGCCGATGGTGAGTTGTGTTGGCATCTTAGAGCCCAACATCAGCAGCAAGTCTATACAGAAGAAAGTTCCTAATACTAATGTTTGACAATTTTACGTAGTCACATACAGACAAGACTCATGTCTTGGTCGATCATATTATACTGACACCGATCCAATCAGTTTTGTGTGTGTGTGTGTGTATTTTTTTTTACCCATTTTAAGTTTTGAACCACGGATCTCCTGATCACCTTGAAGATCCCTCTACCAGTTTCAACAGTTTGTTCCCTGCCCCCCCCCCCTTTTCTCACCATTAAGGATAATGTTTCTCATTCCTGTGCAGTTGTTTTTAAGCGTTCATCAGTTTGCTAAACATGCCTAGATCTTGTTATACTGATTCGTTCTATAACAGCGTCAAAATAAAACAACAACAACAAAAAGCAATCTAATCTCCTTGGAATGCAAGGTTTGTATACATAATCCACACGTTTCCCCAAGAAAATCAAACTGTTGACGGAAAGAGAGGAAAACTAAAGAACTTCCTTATCAGCGGTGCCGATCAGAGCGGACGCCTATCTCGGTAACTTTGCGGGAGAGCCCACCGGAATAGAAGGTAATTGCCGCTTTCTTTCTCCGATGAGCCCCATAAGAAGATGCCGAGTAAGCTAATGCCGGACCTACCTGAGCAGAGCAGTTCATCCAATAAGATGAGATCCGGGGAGGGAATGAGATACATTTGAATATCACTTGATCAAGGATGTGTAATAATGGGATCGATATTTCACCATTGAAAATGCAGGGTTAGTCATTATTATTAATAATTAACTTTAAAAAAAAATGATTTGTCAATATTTATAAAGAAGATGAAGAGGGGGAGGAGGAGGAGGAAGAAGAAGACAATAAACAACAACAACAACAACAACAACAACAACAATGCGTGTAAATAATCCACTTGCACCGGAAATAGGTAAGAGTGGAATTCGTACTTAACTGAAGTCAACTGAGTTGGTGCAGTGCCCAGACAGTCTAACGAGTCTACGAGTACATTGTTATTGTTTGTAACTCGCTGTGAAGGATCCAGGATATATCGGTGAGAGGTGGGCCGGCCAAAATCATGAACACAGCAGAAACAGCGTAAGACGAGCATCGATTGGATCCGTGTGGGAACATGAATAATTGCATAATCATTGATAGGTAACCAAGACGAGGGTTTGCGTTTGTTTACAAATCAAGGTGCCCCATTCATGAGTTCATTTGGAATCGAGCACCTTTGGAAGACTGGAATGTGCAGAAGTAAACAATAAAAGCTTGTTTTGACGATGCCTCCTGAACACTAAAAATGTAGTAAATTAATGATATGCACCTAGCCGTAACGGTGCTTCCTGAATACTACTACATGTATATGTACTGTATTCTCCACTAGGGAAACTCAACAAGCACGGCGGGTTAATGTTCAGAACTGACAGCATTGGGGATTGAGGTGACCAATAAATAAAAATTTAAAAAAAGTAAGTATACTTGATTTCAAGTGCTCTGGAAAAATTTACACCTCCCGAGACATCTCCACGAAACTCCCCAAATAATTATGGAGACCCGATTCCATTGAGAGGGAATTGTAGTTTGTAAAAGTACACAAGCGCAGCTAACCGTTTTTATCATGGGAAGCAAGAAATGTTGACGACCGGCGACGTGTCTAGGACAAAAGCCAGAGAAAGAACAAAAGTTGTTCTTTCCGCGATTGTATTTTTAGCCTCGGATCTGGGTCTAGGCGGTTTACAGAGTGACATGACCTAATGGCGTAGTTGCAAGATATATATTCGTTTAAAGATACGTTGTGCGATAAGTGATATGTAGGTTGGAGAGTTTCCTATCGAAGCTAGAAAAACTTGCGAAGGTTGGAGCAAAACGTGTAGTATTTCAGTCGGCACCAAGCCATTCAAAAATAGAAAGTCATGTCATCGAATAACGAAGTGAAAAGATTTTTGGGAAGCCGAAGGTAAGGGTTGTTTCTTTCTAACTTTGTTTTAGCATAGATTGGTCAAAATGATTCTGAGGTATATTTTAGTGTACACGACTAGCCTAACCAATAACATGTCTCTACGCGCGCGAACTATTTTGGGGGTATTTTTGGAAAATTCATAAATTTTAACTGATCAAAAAGTTGATAATTATTTATTTATTGCCAGAAATAATAAGCGCGCAGCGTGATGGAAAGATGCTCAATACCCCGAGACCTGTAAAGTTCAAGTTGACTCTTACTGCGCGTTTTTTTTTGTTTGTTTGTTTCTTTAGGTGAATTTCGCGCTGTTTGTGTGTGAAAGCCTTGGTTGTAACGAACTTCCCTCGCCTCGCGGCTGTGATTGTGCACTTAGACCCAAAAAAAAAAAGGCTTGAAAATCGTTTCAATGGAATGAAATATGTTAGAAACGTACAATCGTTTTAGATGACGAGTGTAAAGGATGAAAAGGCTGACTTTCATGTAAGTTTGGTTGGTCTTGGTAATAACCTTTTCTCAATATGCGAATGAGAATAGCGCACAGACAAAAAAGAGGTGAGTATCATTTCAATGGAATATGTTTGAAACGTAGAATCAATGTAGATGAGTGTGAGAGATGATAAGACTGGCTTTCCTGTCATTTTTGGAAGCCTTGGTCATAACAATTAACCTTTCCTCACCGTACGGTAGTGAATTGTGCACATAGACAAAATAGACACAAAACAAAGTCCTGAGTATCATTTCAATGGAATATGATTGTTGGAAATGTACAATCAAACAATCAGTTTAGATGCGTGTGAGACATGAAAAGATGGGGAGTCCTGATACTTTTTTAAACCTTGGTCATAAACTTTGCCCACCGTGCGTTTGTGAATTGTGAATTATATAAAAAGGCCTGAAAATCGTGCCAGTGGACCATCCTGGCGACGTACAATCGGTGTAGATGTCTGTAAGACATGAAAAGATGGGGCCTCTTGATATTTTTAAGTCTTGGACCTTTGCCCACTGTGCGTTTGTGAATTTTGAATAGTCAAAAAAAGCCTGAAAATCGTTTCAAGGTATCATGTTGGCAACGTACAATCGCACAATCGGTGTAGATGCGTGTGAGAGATAAAAAGTCCGGTTTGCAAGCAGATAAAACCAATCTAGAGGTATCATTAAGATCACACATGAGGGGCGAATCATTCTCGTTCATCTAAATAATTATTCCAAAATGTCAGATCCGGATTTACGCTTGGAGCTCACCTGCGTGAGTCCTGCCGACGAGGTAATAAAAACAGCAAGAAAGACTTTCTTCGAGCGTATATTGACGTCATCGTGGAGAAGGGGTAACGGCAGAAGTTCAGGGTAAATTTAGCATACTCTCTAACTAAATGTTGGCACGAGAGGAAACGAGGTTATGAGGAAAAGCATAAACCGTGTCATAGAATATTTTCTTTAACGACAAGCCCAGACTCCAAAGTTCTCCTTTAGTTTTCGGAAAGTGGTGGACCTGCACAAAACGTAACGGCGAACGGAATACTACTACTGCTGCTGCTATTACTACTAACAACAACAACAACAACAACAACAACAAAAACTACAACAATGATACGTGTAAGGTATCCACTTGCACCGGAAATAGATGCGGAGTGGAATTCGTACTTAACTGAAGTCAACAGAGTTGGTGCAGTGCCCAGACAGTCTAGCGAGTCTACCAGTATATTGTTATTGTTTGTAACTCTCTGTGCAGGATCCAGGATATATCGGTGAGAGGTGGGCCGGCCAAAATCATGCACACAGCAGAAACAGCGTAAGACGATCATCGATTGGATCCGTGTGGGAACATGAATAATTGCATAATCATTGATAGGTGACCAAGACGAGGGTTCGCGTTTGTTTACAAACCAAAGTGCCCCATTCATGGAACGTGCAAAAGTAAACAATAAAAGCTTGTTTTGACGATGCCTACTGAACACTAAAAATGTAGTAAATTAATGATATGCATCTAGCAGTAACGGTGCCTCTTGAATACTACTACATGTAGATGTACTGTATTCTCCACTAGGGAAACTCAACAAGCACGGCGGGTTAATGTTCAGAATTGACAGCATTGGGGATTGAGGTGAGCAATATAATCAACAACAATTATAAAGAACCAACGTAAAATAAAAATTTAAAAAAAAAGTAAATATATTTGATTTGAAGTGCTCTGGAAAGATTTACACCCCTGAGACTTCGCCACGAAACTCCCCAAATAATTATGGAGACCCGATTATATTGAGAGGGAATTGTAGTTTGTAAAAGTACACAGGCGCAGCTAACCGTTTTATCATGGGAAGCAAGAAAATAATGTTGACGACCGGCGACGTGTCTAGGACAAAAGCCAGAGAAAGAACATACGTTGTTCTTTCCGCGATTGTATTTTTAGCCTCGGATCTGGGTCTAGGCGGTTTACAGAGTGACATGACCTTATGGTGTAGTTGGAAGAGATATATTGGTTTAAAGATACGTTGGGAGGTAATTGTTATATTTAGGTTAGAAAGTTTCCTATCGATGCTAGAAAAACCTGCGAAGGTTGGAGCAAAACGTGTAGTATTTCAGTCGGCACCAAGGCATTCAAAAATAGAAGGCCGTATCGTCAAAGAACGAAGTGAAAAGTTTTTAAGAAAACAAAAGGCAAGGATTGTTTTTTTTCTAACATTGTTTTAGCATGGATAAGTCAGAATGATTTTGAGGTATATTTTAGTGGACACGACTAGTCTACAGAGTAACAATGTGGAGTGTCATATCTCTGCGCGCGAACTATTTTGGTGGTATTTTTGGCAAATTCATAAATTTTAACAGATCAAAAAGTTGATAATTATATATTGCCAGAAAGAGTAAGTGCGCAGCGTGATGGAAAGATGCTCAATACCTCGAGACCTGTAAAGTTCAAGTTGACTCTTACTGCATGTTGTTGTTTCTTTCGATGAATTTCGCCCTGTTCGTGTGTGAAAGCCTTGGTTGTAACCAACTTCCCTCGCAACGCGGTTGTTATTGTGCACATAGACCAAAACAAAAAGGCTTGAAAGTCGTTTCAATGGAATGGAATCAGATAGAAACGTACAATCGTTTTAGATGGCGAGTGCAAGAGATGGAAAGACAGGCTTTCCTGTAAGTTTGGTTGAGTATCTTTTCAATGGAATATGTTTGAAACGTAAAATCATTGTAGATGAGTGTGAGAGATGAAAAGGCAGGCGTTCCTGTAAGTTTGGTTGAGTATCTTTTCAATGGAATATGTTTGAAACGTAAAATCATTGTAGATGAGTGTGAGAGATGAAAAGGCAGGCTTTCCTGTGAGTTTGGTTGAGTATCTTTTCAATGGAATATGTTTGAAACGTAAAATCAATGCAGATGAGTGTGAGAGATGAAAAGACAGGCTTTGCTGTAAGTTTGGTTGAGTATCTTTTCAATGGAATATGTTTGAAACGTAAAATCAATGTAGATGAGTGTGAGAGATGAAAAGACAGGCTTTCCTGTAAGTTTGGTTGAGTATCTTTTCAATGGAATATGTTTGAAACGTAAAATCATTGCAGATGAGTGTGAGAGATGAAAAGACAGGCTTTGCTGTAAGTTTGGTTGAGTATCTTTTCAATGGAATATGTTTGAAACGTAAAATCAATGCAGATGAGTGTGAGAGATGAAAAGGCAGGCTTTCCTGTCATTTTTGGAAGCCTTGGTCATAACAATTAACCTTTCCTCACCGTACGATAGTGAATTGTGCACAAAGACAAAAATAGACACAAAACAAAGTCCTGAGTATCATTTCAATGGAATATGATTGTTGGAAATGCACAATCAAACAATCGGTGTAGATGCGTATGAGACATCAAAAGATGGGCTTTCCTGATACTTTTTTAAACCTTGGTCATAAACTTTGCCTACCGTGCGTTAGTGAATTGAGAATTTAAAAAAAGGTCTCCAAATGGTACTTTCAATGGATCATGCTGGCAGCGTACAATCGGTGTACATGCATGTGAGACATGAAAAGATGGGCTCTCTTGATATATTTAAGCCTTGGACCTTTGCCCACTGTGCGTTTGTGAATTGAGAATAGTAAAAAAAAAAAAAGCCTGAAAATCGTTTCAAGGGATCATGTTGGCAACGTAAAATCGCACAATCGGTGTAGATGCGTGTGAGAGATAAAAAGTCCGCTTTGCAAGCAGAGAAAACCAATCTAGAGGTATCATTAAGATCACACATGAGGGACGAATCATTCTCGTTCATCTAAATAATTATTCCAAAATGTCAGATCCGGATTTACGCTTGGAGCTCACCTGCGCTCCTGCCGACGGAGGTAATAAAAACAGCAGGAAAGACTTTCTTCAGCGTATATTGACGTCATCGTGGAGAAGGGGTAACGGCAGAAGCTCAGGATAAATTTAGCATACTCTCTAACTAAATGTTGGCACGAGAGAAAACGAGGTTAAGAGGAAAAGCATAAACCGTGTCATAGAATATTTTCTTTAACGACAAGCCCAGACTCCAAAGGTTCTCCTTTAAATTTCGGAAAGTGGTGGATCTGCACGAAACGTAACAACGAACCAAATACTACTACTACTACTACTACTGCTTGCTGACGATATTCGCGATGCGTGAGTCCTCAGGCAAAGAATAGGTGCTCCCGCATAAGGTCTACATGTATAATATACCAGACGAATACACTCGGTGACGGGTCAGTTAAAGAATTTAACCGATAAACGAGCCTAAAATGCCGGCGAGGTGAGCTTCAACTGACAGATTAGAAAACCACCCGTTTCGCGTTGATCAGGAAGGGACAGGTGGCACACAGCCCGTGTTGCGTTATTTATTTTTGAGAGGATGCCCCTAGCATGATTGTGTATAACCAAAGGCACAGGGCGCAAATAATTTGTCTCAAATTTATTTTCATTTTTAAATCATATTTGTTTACAAAATCAAAATTAACAAGCCATGCATACAACTCCCGAGACGCGATGAGAGACCGGGCGATAACGGGGTACATAGCCAAAAAACAAAGACGAATTTGCACTGCGTCCAATCATAGCTCTGTCCTACTCTAATGGAGCCAATGAGCCCATCAGAAAACCATAAGTGTATGGGGTGTCGTTATGTCATTTGTTATCAGCGTATGGATCGCAAAGCCTGTCGTACTCATGACCAGGGAAAGACGCAATGTAAGAGTGGGTGAGATCTTCAGCTGAAGGAGACAGAAGCATTGCATGACTGTCGTACCATCATGGCTTTCATCCAAAGTCTATCACCTTTCTTTAAGCGCTTTTTGTAAAGGGCATGAGCTTAGACGACACAAAGTGCCTGTAGGCCTATAGCGTACAGCCATATAGCCCAAAAAATTTGGGCTGGCGGTCAAGTCATATCGTATGGCCTGTCTTATTTTTTAAATGATTAACAAATTAAAAAATATAATTAGAATATTTAAAAAATGGGACACCATACAGCTGAAGTGCTAGCGACGATGTTTTAAAAAATTCGAGGCAATTAGGTGACGTAGAACTTCGTTATGAAGATTACATGTTTAACCTCTGGCAGAATGTGTGCTTTTCTAATGATTGTCTGTTTTCTTGGCTCATTTTAGGATTCGATGTCGTTACTCCGTCCGTAATTAACCTTTGCGAGACCGGCATGCAAGTTTTTTTGTGTGTTTTTGTGTGTGTGTTTTTTTTGTTTGTTTGTTGTTGTTGTTTTTTTTTGGGGGGGGGGTCATCAAATTTTGGTCGTAAGTCGTTCTGTTGTTGTTGTTACTGTTCTTATTTTTAATTTTTTTTTTTTTTTCGAAATCCTGACAGTGGCTGAGTGTGCGACATGCACGTATTAAGCCTTGCTTTTTGCTGAGACCTGATAACTTAAATGCTTAAACAGTCGTGAAAAAAAAACCAAGATAACAATGTTGGAACAGAAAACAGCGCGCACTAAGTGATGAAACGGTTATTCTGGCATGAGCAGAAGGTTACGATGAGTAAAAAGAACAACAAATTACAAAATTGGCAATTTATCAGGTGAATTCGTTATGCACACAATAATAATTTAAAAAAACATCAACAAAAATACACACACATAACACGCACGGCCTTTTGGGCGTTTCAAAATGAGGGAATTGAAACCATGCATCACCAACAACAACAACAACGACAACATCAACAACAACACCAACAACAACAACGACGACGACGACAACATCAACAAAATACACAAACACAACACGCACGGCCTCTGGGCATTTCAAGATTAGGGAAATTGAAACCATGTATAAAATAAAACAACACCAACAAAAACAACAACAACAACAACAACGACAACATCAACGACATCAACAACAATACCAAAACCAACAACAACAACGGCAACATCAACAAAATACACAAACACAACACGCACGGCCCTTGGGCATTTCAAAATGACGGAATTGAAAGCAACCACTATTAAATTTGTATCCCAAAGAACAGTTGGCAGACAAAAAAAAAGATACGTGAAGACAACATAACAGAACGAACAGATTCAAAGCTGTGTGAAGCATTTCGAAAAGTTTGAATGCGGAGAAGAATGGAGAAAAGAGGTTGCCCGATCATCCTTGGTGCTCCAACGCATAATATAATATTATCTAGACTAACGCGTAAGTGAAGGGGAGTGAAGTGACAATTGCAACAAAAACATTCTCAAATTCTGTTTGGTGAACTTTCAAGGCAAGGTATTTTTACTCGAATGCGCATGTTTCTTACGGTAAAATTAGGTGTCCCTGTTATACTTGGCAAACAAAGCGGGCAAGAGCTTCGCACGGGGGGGAGAGGAAGAGAGAGAGAGAGAGAGAGAGAGAGAGTAACAGAGATTGAGTATTTGTGAAACAAACAGAAAAGAAACATTGAATGAAGGGGAGATACATTAAAAAAAAAAAACAAGTGAAAGATTGATAGATAGAGAAGAGAGAGAGAGAGAGAGAGAGAGAGAGAGAGAGAGAGAGAGAGAGAGAGAGAGAGAGAGAGAGAGAGGAGACATACAGAGTAAAATTGAGATAAAACTGATAGACAGACAGAAAGGATGATAAGGGGGCATACAGATAAATGAACACGTAAGTTTACAAACTAAAAGACCTAGAAAATTCGAAAGTACTTGCCCCAAAAAAGGATAGTAAAAATATGTCAAGTTTTAATTTTTAAAAAAAACAACATAAGACGCACTTTCCACTGGAAAACAACAACAACAACAACAAAATCTGCTTAAAAATGCGAAAGGCAAAATAGATACGAAAACAATTCCCGTGGAGAGGGAACAAAATGTAAGTAATATAACATTAATAGACCATGATATATTATTACTAAAGGTGGTGTTGTTGATTTTTATTGTTTTTGTTGTTATTGTGGCTGTTGTTGATGTTGTATTGACGTTTTTGTTGAGTCTGTTAGTTGTTTGTTTTTGTAACAGGGAGGAAAGGATGATGATTTCGGTAATATTCAACAACAATCCCAAAAAGACAGAAAAGCGATTGTAAATTACGTTGTGTTTTCACCCCTTCATATATATAATACAGATGGAAAGAAAATAATTAAAAAAAATAATAATAATAATAATAAAGACAGAAAAATAAGTGGGCACAATCAGCACCCCAGTTACTGTAAAACACTGGCGATCGAGATTTACAAACACTGCATTTTTTTACATGCTACAGCAAGGCGTTTTGTGGTGAAAAATGAAATTGCAGGAAAAAAAAGTTTACAATAATTCTGTATGCATTGATAAAAGCACATTAGGGGCCTACTGATGGTCCATAGCCAAACCATTCTTACAAGGCAGACAAGGAAACTAGTGTGTATGATTATGCAAGTCAACAAGGAAAGAACAGTTGTATATATAAAAAAAAAAGGTGGGGGTGCTGCTTACAAAGTTAACACAACACAATCTTTAACAATATAGACTGGCGCAGTGGTAGAGCGTTGGCCTCTGAATCGGGAGGTCTCTGGTTCAAAACCCACGATTTCGCCCCATACTGTTGGTTCTGTATCAGGATAGTGTGACCAGCAGAGAAGCGTTCATTGTATGCCTGCATTGTCTCTGTGTGGCAGCAGTTGGAATTGCCAGACGTTAGTGTCTTCAGCCCGACCACAATATAGCCTATATAGTGCTAGCGTTGTACGTTAAGCAACAAACTCAAACAGTAACAGTATAGAAATAGTAAATAAACATTACGAACAAAAAGTCGGAAAATATATGCAAACAAAACGACACAATGTAACTGTTTTATAGTTTGATGTTTGGGACCCTGCAAATTTGTTTTTAAAAATTTTTACCAAGAAGGTCATCCACTACACAATTAGTCCAATTAAAGAAAGTTTTCGTTTCGGGCGTTCATGTTCACATGAACCAGACAGCTCAAGAGCTCAGTACGTCGTGTTCTTAACTGTCAAACAGTGATTCCTAGGTTCGAATCTTGGCTTGCACCCATGTCTCCGTACAGATGGGGAACGTTTACACAAGAATGCTTTATGCATTGGTAAGATAGCATTCTCTTTGTTATATGACTTTGTTTCCGATAATCCGACAGTCCTAACCACAGACTATAGAGTGATTAACTTTTCTGTGGTCCTAACCCTTGTGTTGAGTGAGTTGGTTCGAGATGGGAGTCCTTACCTTTCTTGGCGAGAGCGCCCGCACTGTTGTAGAAGCTGGAGTCCCCCACGGTGAGCTCTCCATCCTTGACCAGCTGGTTCCACAGCCGGCTCAGCCCATCTCCGCTCAGGCACGACTGAGAGAAAAAAATAATCAGAGGCAGAACGTTGAGCTGAGTTACTTAGTAGAACTAACAACAATAGAGGTCATCTGCTATCGAGCTCGACAGCAAACACAAAGACGATAGGTAAGGCAAGTTCTACATTTTTACAGTGATACCACTGTAAAGGGGTCCAGGGAAGGTCCTTACACACTTAAAAGAGGCCTTGCAAAAGAGGGGCCAACAACAATAAAAGAAAACAAAACAAGAAAGACGATAGCAAGTCAGGCAATCTGTACTGGCGTCGAATCATAGCTCTAACATACACTTGTCACCTACGCAGCCAAGAAGCCGTCAGAAAAATCCCATGCCTGAGGTGTATGCTTATGTAATTCGGTACGTCGTGTGGGTCAGAAGGCCAGGTAACTGACCATGCTGTCGCCGGAGACATTTTTTTTTTTGCATTTTTCCCTATGGGAACTTTATGACGGTAAATCTTGCTTTGCGCTCTCAATTCAGAGTAGATAAAAAAAAATTCAACTTTTCTCATAAGCCCGAAAACATGACTTAGTTTGAGTGTTGTTATTATATTTTTTTTTAACCATCCATACTGTGCGGTAATTCGACATTAATGACTGGAAACCAATATAACAGAGACATTGATTCAATAAAGTATTGTACAATTTTAGAGAGAAAAATGACGTATGTAGAAGTCTTGCAAAATATATTAATACTATAAAGCTACAGCTCGAATACACCTAGACAAGTCAATCTCAGAAAAAACTCCACCCATAAATAGGTAAGTAGGACAAGGAGACCCCCATCTCGCCCAAACTCTTCACAGCTGCAGTAAAAGCGAGAATTAGAGCAGAATTAAAACCTGGACTATTCATTGATGGCGAAACTCTCACGAGTGCACATATGACCTAGTTCTTCTATCAGAAAACAGCCCACACGGTGTTAAAATTTAATAACCCTTATAAAATAAGCAAAGACGTAGGTCTTAAATTGCACAAAGGCAAAAATGTACACGATTAACTATAATAAAAACAGTGAAATAAGCAAAGACTTAGGTCATAAAACGCAGAAAGGCAAAAAAGCACACGATAAAATATAATAAAAACAGCAAGGAGGTTTACAGCGAACGAAGAGATAGAAAGGAATAAAGCGATTAATTCTTGGAACAACCTATCTACAAAATACTTCGTGGGGAAAGAGATGTACAGAATAAGCGCAGATGGTTGTGACTTTGGTAAGAACCGAGAAATGTTCATGCATGAAAAAATCCCAATGCCGCTAAAAAAGACCTGTTTATGACGAATCTGTATTAATCCTCCCAACGTTGACCTACAGGTGTAAAACCTGGTCACTTACCAAAGCATTGGCCCAATAGCTGAAAACGGAAAGAGCTAAAGTCCTAAAGAGGAAACAAAGATGCTAAAGATAAAAAATACAATATGTATACTATAAGGACCAGTGTCGAAATAATTTTAGAGTGACAAAACTTATATATGTAGTAAACTTTGCGACGAAACAAAGATAAGGCGAAGACCCATATCGAAATGTTAGAGCAAGACAAAACCTAAAGATGTATTAAACTTTGAGGCGAAACTAAACTGGAAATGGGCGGGGCGTATAACTAGAACGCAAGACAAAAGATGAACTCTTCAGAATTAACGACTGGCAGCCAAAAAATGGAAAAGGATCAAGAGGAAGAAAAATGTAAAGATGTGGAGATGATAATTATAGTCCAACACAAAAACATGTCATGGAGCAGAGCTGTCAAAGCTCAGAAACTTATGGACATCCTTGTCTGGCACGGAGTGGGTGCATCCTACAAAACATGATGCAGTTGTACATTGATGATCCTCAGGTGTATATTAATAATTCTAGCGATAAGAGTGTCTATAAAGTTCAGAAATATCCAAGCAGCTTCCGAAAAGCACCGTTGAATTGAACATATCACAGCACTGTGCCTTGGATTGAACTCTGATAAGTTGATTTCCCACTTGTATTGATCTTCGTCATTGATACCAAGCCTTGTTTCTCTTTGTTATTTTACAACGGATTATGTTAATCTCCGAATGTGTTGATCCTAAATTAAAATTTTAGTTCCCTAGTGACATGAACTTATCAGTTGGCGACTGCATAATTTTATATTCACTTAGTTGCTAGTCATTACAGCTCATGGTCAATTTTGCCCTAGCATGTTATTGACCACGGAACTACTAATTTGGTTTCAATGTCTACATTGCACATGTGTTGTTATTTTTTTTTTATTTAATAAGGAACATTTATAAGCTCTTCCTCACCTTATTGACAATGAAAGCCTTTTCTCCGAACAACGCTTAGAGTTAGACTACACGAAATACTCCATGGCGATTCGAAAGGAGCAAGACCGTGTAAACAAACTTTCCAATCTGGCGGCAGAGTCTGAGACTTAACGGTCTAGATCTAGATCTCCCTAATTACTTATCTCTGGAGAATTACGTGATGAGCAACTGCACTGAGTCAAACAGAAAGGTGAGCCAGGTAAAGGGCGACTGATAAATTATGTACATACAGTACATGAGTAGAGGATCGGTCTGAATCCAGGTAAGCGCGAAGCCAGCGTAGAACCAACTCAAGTCTCGCGGCACCATTCCACCCGGCCTAATTCACGCACCCCGCCCTCCACCTCCAGGTGATGTTTGATTGGCATTGGCATCCACACCGAAAACCGCCGAAACGAGCAAGAAGGAACCAAAGAATAAAAACAACCGTATATAGGTCATAGTGCCAAAGAATAGTGTCGAGGTCAAAAGATACTATTAGAGCTACATCTTTTATTCTATTTTTAAGAAGTATTTTCTAGGTAGGGTATACATAAAAGTTGAGTTAGGTTGGTTGTTTAACGTCCAACGTCAGTACTATATAGGTTATATCGCGAGCGGGTTCCAGGACTAACATCTGACAAATGTACGTGCTGCCAAACAGACACAGGGCAGGGATACCAGAACTCGTGTCTCAGCCAGTCACATTACACTGATACCGACCCAACCAGAAGGGAGCGACATCGGACAAATCATATTTCGAACCAATGAACTCCCAACTAGGATATCGGCGCTCTACCATTTGCCCCAGTTTGATCCCCGGGTATTACAAGGAATTCTTTAATTTGCTGCCAAATTATCCAGTCCTGGCCACCTTTTGAGAAAAATCCGTATCTTGGAAACAATTTTTACTGAGAATATCAAGGCTGTACAAGCGCAAAGATAAGATAGAACCCGCAACAAGTAAAAAAAAAAGTGTTTTCCCTCGCAAATAAAAAAAATGTAACAAAAAATAATAATAAACAACCCGCTCATGACGTTGCCAATATAATGTGATAGAATGAGACAAAAGTACTGGTATCCCCGCCCTGTGTCTGTGTGGCAGCTCTCTTATGAAAAAAAACCCAAACAATGTATATGCGTTATTTATTTTTCATATACGTTTTTTATTACGAAAAGGCGGCAGAATTAGATGAGTTGAGTTGGTTTAACGTCCAACATCAGCACTATACATGTTATACTGTGGACGGACCCCAAGACTGACGTCTGAAAATTATATGTGCTGCCACACACGAGACAGGGCGGGGATACCATGACTCCTGTCTCAGCCGTTAACATTAAACTGACACCAACCCAACCAGTAGGGAGCGAAATCGTCAGGGCTCAGAGAGAGAAAGAGAGAGAGAAAGCAAGAGAGAGAGAGAGAGAGAGAGAGAGAGAGAGAGAGAGAGAGAGAGAGAGAGAGAGAGAGAGAGACCTAACCTCATGAGGCACGCCACGGACTTCTTAATTTGGGAATCGAAGGATAACACTAGCAACACTTGGGATGGACATTGTTTTACCACTCCATATTAGTGTTGTTGTTTTGCCATTAAAAATTATAAGACAAAATTTTTTTGTTACAAATACAAAATCAGGGTTTTATCCTTTTTATTCAAGTCCTCATTATTTTTTTTTATCATTTCTGCACGTTCTAACTTGAAAATATACTGTTTTACGAAATCAAGGTTTCATCATGTACATGTATATTTTGAACACTCGTTATGTGTTCTATTTTATTTAACTCATTTCTGCACATTGCTGTGTTGCCCATGATTGGCGTGATATACTTACTTATCAAAATGTATGTTCACTTTTACCTTTTTACCTTGAAATAATTTATTTGAACACAATATAACTATAATGTAAGCACTCACAATATCTAAACTAAATAGTGATAAAGTAATATAAGTTCCCGTGGCTTACTTAAGCATCTGCATGTTAAAAGAAATATGAAAACAGGATTAGTTGATCATATAGGTCACATGTAAAAATGAAGATTTACATAAACTGTAACGGCAGTTGATCAAGTCTTACTGACATATAAAAAACTTTAATTTTAGGTACCGTAGTAAAAACAAACAACAACAACACACAATATAAACGTAAAATAGCCAACAAGTTAACAATACAAAGCAAATATAAACAACAACAAACTATATTTAACGTAACTAGCCAACAAGTTAACAACACAAAGCAAATATACCTGAAGATCAGCCTTTAGCCAGGCACCATCCTGACTGGCCTGGGGCCTGAACTGTGCCTGGCGTATCCAGTCGATACTCATCCTGTCTCCCCCTCTTTGAGATGATATCACATCCTCATCCCGGATACCCTGGTCCAATTTCTGCTGTCTGGTGTTTAGTAAGGAAACAAAAGTGTACATATATACAGTGATTAGAATAGCCCTATATGTATCTAAATCACTGTACATGTATTAGTCTTAGACAAACTACAAATTGTTTTCATCTCTCCTTCACCCAGAACTGAGCAGATAGAATAGACCTACGTATCTAAATCACTATAATTATGTATTAGTCTTAGACAAACTGCAAATTGAAATTATTGTTTTCATCTACCCTTCACCCAGAACTGAGTAGACGCACGTATACATTCCTTACATCTCCCCTGCTCCTTTGGCGCTTCATCTCAATTGCTCTAGACTAAGGTGGGTGTTCTCAACCATAAAATAGCTCAAAGACTAAACGTTCAAACAATGTAGCAGTGTCAATACCCAGAGATACCTTCTACTGGTCAGTAACAATAATCTCGTAATAAGCAAACATACCAAGTAACCAGACTTCTCATGTCATGGTCCGCCTGTTTGCTTCACCATACTTCAAAGTCTGCTCATAAGGCTAATGGAGCAGACAGGACCGGAAAACTAAAGTCGCACATTTTTGTTGGTTGATATTTTTCGTATAGAAAATTGAGTCCTAAGTGAAAAAGACAAGGTTTACTGTGACAGGACGTTGCAGGTTGTCCACAAGTCACACACTGACTATTAGTGGGCACTCTGCTGAGCTGGGGTTGGAGAGATCTATACCCTTTATGTCATCAGCGCCCAGCAGCGTTCAGTTTGGAGTGTATACCCTTTTAAAAAGTAGTTCCCACGCAGAGCCAGAGTTAATATGAGTAAGATCTAGATTGAAAGTTTTTCTGCGGCTTTAATGTGTTTGAATAAATGGGTATTTTTTAAGGGTTTCTGTCCAAGTTTGCTATACGCATTATATTTAAATATTTAGTGTTTTTGTCCAAATTTTGCTATGCACTAAGATCTTTATAAATCTAGAATCTAATTTAAGTTTTTGTTATTTTATAAGCTTAACTCTATAAAATCTAGAGGAGTGTAATTTATTAAACACACACTATCTGCCTCTTTCTGCACGTGTAAACCATTTGTTGTCTCAATTTTGCCATTTTCACACTACAGGCGTTTTGCCAAATTTTGCTATGGATAGTATACATATATATAATAGATTTGAGTGTTTTTCTTCAAATCAAATAATTTGGTCAGATCATCAAATAAAGCTCTCTCCTACTTTATATTTCCTAGGTCTCGAGAATAAGTAATCTAGAATAATTGCCACAGGCAGCGTGTGCTAAATAAATTTTTAGATAGAAAAACACCATAGATGCTATACCTGTAGAGCATGTACAAGCAAAATTTTGACTAATAGTAATACACTAGTGCAAATGGGCTCAGCCAAAAAAATAGATGGTCGGACTGTTGAATAAATCAAAGTTCTCTACTAGTACTAGATATTAGGTCTGAAGAAATGTGGTGGTTTAGCATTGGTGCATTCATCAAATGCAAAGGAAACTAGATAAGTGACGTTTAAACTTAGTAAGAGCTTTCCCAGACGGCCGTCTTGGACCTTCGGGAGATCTGTGTAACTTTTATATTTGTCCATCGACGTGTAATCTTCCCAACAGGGTTGAAGTGTTCCTCGAGGGTAAGTCTTAAGTCTAAAGTTGCTTGTTAGTTTTCAGTTAGAGTTTGTGTGTCTGTAGTTCCGTTTACCCAAAATGGTCAAATCTATTCACCAGTCATAGAAATCTTAGACTTAGTTAACCTTGTAGAATGTAGCGTATGCGTAAGATATTGTTTAGCCAGTGTTAGTCATAGATAGCTGTATAGACAGCTTATGTAATGCCATCTGCAAGTGTATGAGTGTTTTAGAGTAGAATGATTAGATCTAGGCCACTAGATATAATGAAAATAATTAGATCTACAATCTAGATCTAGATCTAGATAATGAAAGTAGTATATATACCACAGAAACTGAGAAAGGTTAGTAACAGTGTTGTAATACAGCCTTTATCATGTATATTTATTTTAATATGTATCTTTATGGAGATCTACTCTAGTATTTAATCTACACGATCTTAGAATCTAGATATCTAGATTCTCTAGTGCCTAAGTCTAATCTAGATCTAGATTCTAGATCTAGATCTGGATTTGAAGACTCGCCCAAAAATAAAAACTTACACTACGTCTGTCATACAGCCAATGTTGCTCTAGATCTAGGTAAAATCTTGATCTTCAGCATCTGTTGTCTTAATCTACAGTCCAGCCATGATTTGAAGATTTTTGGGTAATTGAAAGTATTCTATTTCTTGGTTTTCTTGCTTTCACAGCTTCAGATCTAGTTTAGATATTGAGTAGTTGAAGTAAAAAACTAGAAATGAGTAAAAATTCTAGATTTACTATTGTCACGGAAATAACTGATTATTTCAAGAACGGCTACTCTCATAAAAATACCAAGAGTAACAAGTTTGTCTCATTATAACCCTAGCGTTTATTAGGCATGTTTACCATGAACGCATACATTATTATTGGTGCCATTAGAAATTATGTTTTATAAAATTAAAAATAGGTAATAGATCTAGTAAAATGATTGCTTCAAAATCGATTTTTGGCATGTAGCTTATAACAGTTAGGCCTACATCAACAACAACAACAACAACAAACACAACAAACGTAAAACAACAACAACAACGACGATGACGACGACGACAACAACAACAACAACAACAACAACATCAAGAAGAAGAAGAAGAAGAAGAAGAAGAAGAAGAAGAAGAAGAAGAAGAAGAAGAAGAAGAAGAAGAAGAAGAAGAAGAAGGAGAGTCGGTTTCATAACGTTTAAAATCAGCAGCAATGCCTTTTTATACGGGCCCCAAGATTAACATCTGACATTTGCAGTGCAACGCAGATGGATAAAACGATCCACGTTGACTTTGAGGCCCGCAGCAAACAACCCTTTCCCCCTCCAGAAAAAAAGGAAAATTAAATGAAGAACGGTCTTTAGGCTACATAATTATTGTAAAACAAGAGCAAGGAGGTCTTCCTTGGGCCAGTTGCATTAATTAAACAAAACAAGCATTGTATGCTGTTGAAAGATTTTTGTCCCGAAGTAATAATACTTAGGTCTGGATTACTATGTATTAGACAAGATAAGACAAGTAAAATGTCCTTATATAAAAGTAGGCTACAAGCACAAGCATTAGGAAGAATTATTTGCTTTGTCTAGAGCTGGAATCACCAGATATCTTTGTAAGTAGTAAAGAAAGTGCCTTGGGTGTGTCTCGTGTAATATCAATAATTATACATAGGCAAAGTGATCATCGATTGATGACATTGTTATATTGTTATTATTTATTAATTATTAGATCATATTATAACAGTTATTATAATTATTATTATTATTATTGGAGTTTTCCTCTTAATTTTCATTAATGTTTTCTTTATATGTGTAATTTACTCATTTTTCATAATTTTTCTTTGCTGTTCATGTATCATGTCCTTTATGTGCAAAACTGCCTTATAATGTGTCTGAATGGCTGATAAATTGTATCGTCTTAACTATGTAAAGCGCTTTGAGCCGGCTATGCTGGGATAAAGCGCTTAAAAATGATCTTCATTATTATTATTATTATAACGTGGAACGTACGTACCATGAAAGCCAGTGGAAAACTAAATTTATTGTTAAGAGAAATAGATAGCCAAGGTCTCCACGTCACAGGCCTATGCAAAATAAAGATGGAAGGGAAGCGGCCATTTTGCATCTAATAGTATACAATGGTGGGGAAGGTGGGCAGCTAGGAGTCGCAATTATTTTAGACAAACGAACTAAACAGAGTCTCATAAGCCATGAAGCAGTATCCGATAGGGCACTGAGGTGAGTTGTAATTAAGTTGGTTTATTAACCAACTTCAGCACTATATAGGCTAAACGAAAATATCTAAAACTGAAAGCAGATATTAAAAAACAAATCAAACTAGACAAGAAACAATGACTAACAACGGAATTCTTTAGGATCCATACCTTTTCAAATTAAAAATGTTTCCACGGAGAAATATACTATGCTGTGAAAAACACATTGTAAACCTTTGGTTCGTTTTCTCGCTTTTGCGTTTTATTGCTATTTCCAATATTTTGTATGAACCATATAATAACTCATAAGAAAATGTACCCACATGCTGTTAGTTGTATTTTCAGACCATTGAGTTTCTTAGAGCAGGTTTGATTTCAAGCCTTCAAACGAAACTATGCAATGCATAGGATATGGAGTTTCGCAGAAGCACAAACTGCTTTTCGGAAGTGTCCAAAGAGCAGGACCATTTTCTTTCCGTAAACTATGCTGACACGTTTTGTTTGAATTGCAGTCTTAGTTAAGTGAATATCCCTCTTGAAAAGATAACTTGAGTTGTAAAAAAAAAAAACAACGTATAATGACAACCAGTGAGTCAGTCAGACTTATTAGTTGGCCTTGTGCTGTTGCAGGTACATGTGGAGGCGCGGTGGTCCTAGGGTAGAACATCGGCTTCCGGCGTAAAAGGTCTGGGTTCGAGCCCTGGCGATTGCGCTCCCTACTGGTTGGGTCGATGTCAGTATAATGTGATCGGATAAGACAGGAGTCATGGTATCGCCACCCTGTCTCGTGTGTGGCAACACATGAAATTGTCAGACGTCAGTCTTGGGGCCCGCACACAATATATCCTATGTAGTGCTGATGTTGGACGTTAAACCAACTCAACAACAACATGCAGGTACATGTATAACACACGGGTTGATGTTACTTGAAGAATAGTTCACTGCTTTGTTGTTTAAAATCATGGTCGTCCTCAACATAATTAAGGGGATCAAATAAAATACTTCCAAACCCAAAACGTCCGAATTATAAGCTGATATGCGTCTTCCAGTTGTGAGGGGGCGCGATGGCCCTGGGGTAGCTCATCGGCTTCCGACTCCAAAGGTCCGGGTTCGAGCCCTGGTGATTGCGCTCCCTACTGGTTGGGTCGGTGTCAGTTTAATGGGACCGTCTGAGACATGAGTCAGGGTATCCCCGACCTGTCTCGTGTGTGACAGCACATAAAATTGTCAGACGTCAGTCTTAGGACCCGTCCACCAATTATTTGTTTAAAATACCTAACAAAATGCAGCGCTATATCTAAAGATCTTACTTAGGGCCTAGAGTTATTGCGGCACATTCATTATTTAACAACGCTCATGTGTTTTATGAAAACTAGCCTTTATGGATCAAAAATGTACAAAAGGAGGAATTAGATATATTGGGCAACTATCTAACAAAAACCATTGGAAAAGTTTAGTTGAGGTTAAAGAACAAATTGGGATCTATACCAGTAATTTTCTTGACTATATGGCAGTGCGCTATAAATCAAAACTGGAAGAACATCTTTCTTAATGCTCACAATAACACTCAAAGTTTTAATAACCAACTTTATCTACATCTAGACGCTGATGTCAGTGATGTCCTTAAAAACATCTTTTCACAAAAAAAACAGTTGAGAGAAAATATAGTAAATCAAAAAGGGGCTACAATATGCGGAATAGACTTCTAGAAACGAAAATATGATGTTAATATCCTACTGTATTTCTGGGCGGGCATATTATCATATAAAGAGGCTAGTCTAAGGCTTCTACATTTTAAAATTCTGCACAACATCTACCCGACTGATATTCTTCCCCAGAAAATGAAGACCCAGGAAAAAAAGTAAATGCGAATCCTGTGGAGTGCATGATTTCAATGAGCATTCTTTTTTTCATTGTAGAAGGCTTAAGGGTTTTTGGAAATAATTATATTCAAACAAAAACCCGATTTAAAATTGACGTAAATGAAAAGGTTGATCTTTTGGTATCCTCAGCGATAACCCAGCCCCTAAAAACAATCAGAAAATAACAATTAAAATAAATATGACCATGCTTATCCCAAAGATGTGCATAAGTAAAATGAGATATGGAAAAATTAATGATTTAAAATTAAGTTTCGAACTTGAAACTAGCATAAGGAACAAATGGCTAGACTACTAGAAAAATTCCCATTTGCTGGGATAGCATGATAAAACTTTACTTTCGTTTCTATTATTGTTACTATTGTAATTGATAATTGTTGTTTTTTCTGTAACCGTTATCTATATTTTCATGACTTATGTATTTAAAAATTAAATAAATAAAACGCAAAAGGCTATGATGAAAACAAAACAAAAACAGACAACGGATTGCAAATGCCATTAAATTATGAGAGACGAAGATATGAATGAAATAAACAAATTAATTCAAATTTCTCCTGAAATCATACACACAAACAAAAAGGGGAATGGTTGAGCGTTATTCGGTGATTCTTCACGAAATTCACTCTAAGAGCAGTGTTGAATGAACGACCTATCCCAAGGTCCGAACTAAAACGTTAAAGAGAAGAGGTCCGAACAACAGCCCCAAATGATGATGACGAGAAATTAAAATTATGGAAGACGAAAAAGGAGTCTTTTTTTTTTTATTAGTGAACTATTTTAGAGTAATACGAATCATGGCTACCCCCCCCCCTCTCAAACTTAAAAAGGAGAGGGAAAGAAAGGAAAAGAAAAAAGAGAAGAAAAAGAAGAAAAAGGAAACAAAGTGAGAAGGAAAGAGAAAAAAGGGAAAGGAAAGGGGCAAAAGTAAATAGTTTCAATGATCTTTCATATAAGTTATAAGCATCTCGCAGCTGATATTAACTCAAATAAACGAACAGCATGATCATTACAATAATATAATATAAAAAGGAGAATCAAGATACACCTGGATCATAAACTAGGTCATCGTTTCAAATTAGGAAAATATAATACAATGTAATACTAGTATGTACAAAATAGAATGTTATATGGCCAATTGTTGCAAACGTCCATACCTGACCACAAATCTGAGCCAAAAAAAAGCTGATATGTGGAGTTTCTACTTGATGATAACACTACAAGACGCACCAGAACTTTACATATCGTCAGGTGTAGGCCTAGTTTCATGGTTGTAAAACTGTATAAATTCACGAAAATTCGCCAACAAAATTTGCAACCATATCAGACGTAACGAGGTGCAACAACAACAACAACAACAACAACAACAACAACAACAACAATAAAAAAACAAAACAAAAATACAACCATTGGTATTCAATCAATTGAATCTCTTACGGTATATTTGAAATAACTGTGATGATACAATAATGGTTATAATTATTTCTATTGTTCATTAACATAGAATTGTTTGTTTTTTTCTCATCTTTAACAGTTTTACCAAGTACATGCGATACTGTGAACAGTGAAATCATACCAGAAGCATGATCCCCTTTGAGCAAATACTGGTGTTGCTCTCTACAAGCTTCCTGGTCGCTTCTGCCAAGGTATCCTCAGAGATAATTCAACCCATTCGCTCATCGGGGGATGAGGTTGCCCTGATATTTGTCCCTGGAGCCTATCAAAAGGCAGAGTACTACAGTGAGATCGCGGGCGTCATCCAAGAGACAAGCCAACTCCGTGTGTGGGTTGCGCTGACGGGGGGCTATGATTCCGATTATCCCAACCCTAGGGAATTGCCCGGCGCTATAGATGATGCTGTAAGTGGTCTTAAGCAGGCTGGCATGGTCTCGGATTTCTACGTTGGTGTTGGACATGGTAGAGGTGGTATTGTCTTAGGAACATACGCCAGAGACTCGGGTCTAAAGGCGTTGATACTGATGGGATGTATCCTCAACGATACGCTAAGCGACTTCCCCGTGCCAGTTCTTACTTTGGCCTCAGAGCTGGACGGACTAGTGAGAGTCACTTTGGTAGTTGACTATTTCGAGCAGCTTCTGGACAGTGTATCGCAGTCTAAAGACGCCATCTACAGAACCCCCGTCATCAACATCCAAGGAACGAACCACATCCAGTTTGAAACGAGACCTCCTCTACCAAGGGCTGTGACAAGGGATATTAAATCTGACGTGAGCGATACTGAGGCCCGTAAAATAATATCCAGGCATGTCAATAGTTTTATCACTGCCACTTTCAGATCTGTGGCAGGTGATGTGGAGGTTTCTCGGGTCGAACTTGAGAACGACTTTATTGAGTCCGACAAACGGTTCAAACCAATTTTGGACATGAAAGCTTTGCAGGTCGAAGGTGACTCTTTTCCATGGGCATCAATAGCGCAGCGGTATTTTGCTGGAGAGTTCGATAACATTGTCGAGGTGAACAACACACTTTATGGTGATATTGAGGAATTCATCAAATTTAAACCTCCTATCCGTTATGATGTTGCTAGTGGTAGATTTGAAGTCCATACATCCGCTTTCATTGAGTATGAGGGTGACTACCAGACCAATCAACGCGTTGAGAAAAGTCCTGCAGAGATCCGCTTGAAGCTTAAGTCTAAAGGAGCCATCCACAGCGCAAGAGGCGCTGCCCCGGTGGAGGAGTGGTCCTGTAGATCTCTGAACGAGCTCGCCTTGGAATACGCGCTGAACAGTTCCACCAGCCACGCAAGGGACAGGTATCATTCCCGGGGCCGCCCCATGGTCTTTGAGGATGACATAGTAGCAACGTCCGGGCAGGAGTGGTTGTCCACCCCTCTGACCATTTGGAGGGATGCTGATGGTCTGCACGTCCAGGCAGTGGCTCTCCTGGCGGCAGTGGACAGTCCCATGTATGGAGGGATGCACTACTGCTGCGTGATGGCACCTTCCCAAGCCCTGGAGTGGATAATTATCGACTCTTTGAGAGACTATTAAACACTGAAAAGTGCAGTTGGATATAATTATTACATACAAACATACGTACATACAAGTATATATAATTATGCAAGTATAGACATAAATTTTGGTTTGTTAGATTTTTGCGCTAAATAAAATTTGAAATGCAGCTTTTATTCTTAAAACAGAACTTGCTACACGTGTTTTATAAACAACCATAGAACATTACATTTTTTACATTCTTTTTTTATTTGAAAGTTCCGTATCTTTATATTTTTATACTACTCTCAACATTTCAAAAATCAAAAACACGGAAATATAAAAATCGACAGCTTTTTAAAAGATATTTTTGATTGATTGATTGATTGAATAAAAGAGGGAGTGAAGGGAGGAGAGATAATGATAGTGCCACGTAAGAAAGAAAGAAAGAAAGAGAGAGAGAGAGAGAGAGAGAGAGAGAGAGAGAGAGAGAGCGAGAGTGAGAGAGAGAGAGAGAGCTCTGGGTGTAATGTCTCCAATGTTCCCCTGAGGAATCAGCGAACGAGCCCTTTGCAGTAACTTGACCTCTTTTTATGTTGAATGGAATGACCGTGCTTAGATTTCAAGGAATTGGGCCAAGTTACTAAGGCTTAGGGTCAATTATTGTAGTGCGGAGGGACCACTCCAGGCAATGATGTCATCTTGATATGACGAAGCCATCTTAAACCCCTCGGAGAGCATGGCATCCGAACAGGATGTACAGAATTGTCGTGTCCAGGTTCCATATAAAGTAAGCAAAAGAGAAAACAAAAACAAAAGCAAAAAAGGACAATAAACAATAGGAACGTGGAACGTACGTACCATGAAAGACAGTGCAAAACTAATTTTATTGTTAAGAGAAATTGATAGTCAGGGACTCAACGTCACAGGCCTATGTAAAATAAGATGGAAGGGAAGCGGCCATTTTACATTTAATAGTATACAGTGGTGGGGAAGGTGGACAGCCAGGAGTTGCAATTATTTTAGACAAACAAACTAAACAGATACTTATAAGCCATGAGTCAGTATCCGATAGGACACTGATGTGAGTTGTAGTTGAGTTGGTTTAACGTCCAACAGCAGCACTATATAGGCTATATTGTGGACGGTCCCCAGGACTGACGTCTGACAATTTTATGAGCTGTCACACATTAGGCAGGGCGGGGATACCATGACTCCTGTCTCAGTCTGTCACATTAAACTGACACCGACCCATCAGTTGGCAGCAAAATCGCCAGGGCTCGAACCACTGACTTTTTGCGTCGGCAGCAGATGTTTAACCCAGTGCCATCGCCCCCCCTTCCTATAGGACACTGATTATACATTTATATAAAAAATATGTTATAATAACAATCATTTAAATTTACGCCCTGACGTTACAATATAGCGAAGAAGACGTGTAACATTTCTATAATAAACTACAAGCAGTCAAATATTTGGTTAAAATAAGAAACCTAACCAGGAATTTGGACCCCATGTATTGGGTTTACAAAAATACCAACGGGGGACACTTACTTTCTTTGACAGAGGCAAACCAATTAATAATTTTAAACACACAGTTTGAATGCCACAGCCGCAGAAAAAACACATGGGTTTTACCAAACAAAGAATCAGATAGACTTCATCCTAGTAAACAAAAATGGTTCTTAAGTTTTTTGAACTGCCATACTTAACCAGGGGCAGACTGCGACACCGATCACATATTGCTTACCACACCGGTGGAAATGAAATCCTTTTGAAAAAGACCAAAAGGAAACTCAATAATACGATATGGTGTAGAAAAATTGCTTGAAACTGAGTCGGAGGCAAACGTTCTTATCAGAACAGAAAATGTGTTCGAAGCCGTCTTAACAGCACATGAAAGTGAAGAAAAAGCTTTAGATGAACTATAGACATACATGGAAAAAAATGGCAGCACGCAGCTGAATCACTTCTTAGTCAAAAGAAGAACATAAGAGCGAAACCATGGATAAATAACAGAACGATTGAACTTACAGAGAGGAAAAGAAAAACCAGACAAAGGTCTGATAAACGAGAGCATCTAAAGCTGAAAGCAGATATTAAAAAGCAAATCAAAGCAGACAAGAAACAATGGCTAACAAAGAAATGCGGAGCCCATGAGCCATTAGAAAAACGCGTGCATAATGGGCGCGATTATGTCATCCTTTATCATCGTTTTGATCGCAAGTTCTGTAGTGTGGTTGGGATTGACAAGTACGCACACACCTACTGTATACACACACTTTTAAGACGTATAATTATTTTAGACACACAGTTAAATGAAACACCTTAGACATACACTATGAAGACATACTTTAGATAAGATCAGATAAGATATTTCTTTATAAGAATTTTGTTTTTCAATTTAGATGCTAAATGCTAAAACCTACTTAAGACATGAACTTCAACACACACTTTAAAAACTGAATTTAAACACAAAATTTAGACTGTTTATAGACACTCCAGACACACAGTTTAGACACACTTTCGACATACTTTAGAAAGTTAATACAAGCACTTACATGCTCTAGACCCACACTTTGAACATACACACACAACAAGCACTTAAGATTCACATTTTATACACATACACACTAAAAAAAAACAAAAAAAACTACCAACAACAACACACTTACAAACACACTACACAAAGTTACAAACTTTAGATTCACACATAAGACCCTGATGAATAGATCTATATCTATAGGCATAATAATGATTATAGTTATTCTGAGAGCCGTTGAGGTGCACGTATCTGCAACAGGTCAGACTGCTCTGAAAATTTGATCTGGCAGATCCAGTAGGTAAAGCAGGGATAAAGTAGCCCATGTGATTGTTGTAATTTTTTTAAAACAATTTGCTGATTGGGCTAGAGCATAGACCTACATTATATATACCTTTTTGGCATTTTTGCACGAGCCGGCTTACAAGCATCAAGCGACTTTTGTGAGAAAGAGGTCGGACCTATTGGATCATCAGCACCGCTACTGTAGCACATGTGATTGTGAACGCCTAAAGGTGACCTGACCTGATTAACCACTGGGCCTATCAATCAGTCGGTCTGTCTTTATACATGTCTGTGATGTCTGTGCTTATCGCATGTGGATGTGGACAAAAAGCCTTGCGATAAAGGGCCTGTAGCAACAACGAATACGATAGGTAAGGGAATACAATAGTTCTTATGCGCTGACGTTCAATTATATGTCTATATATAGATTTTACTAGACTTACGGAGCCAATGAGCATCAGAAAACCCCATGCCTGAGGGTCGCGGTTACGTCATCCGTTACGGACGTGTGGGTCGCAAGGCGTGTGCTGTCAAACGTCTTCATTGGACAATCTATCTTTCTTGTGGTGATGCGACAATGACGGGTGACATAATCATGCCCCTGAGGCACATGATTCTCTGATCGCTCATTGGCTCCGTATGTCTAGGGAAAAGCTATGATTGGACGCCCGTGCAGATATCCTTACCTATCGTCTTTGTTTTCGCTATGGATCCGTTTCTCGCAAGGCCTCTAGTTAACAGCCATCACCGAGCCATCTTTCACCTGGTGATATATTATCCTGCATATCCAGTAAAACAAACATTCGCGGCTGATCAGTGTGTTATATCGAACAGTCGGACTCAAGTCTCACTGTCGCTGTGTTTGTTCGCTTCTCTGTATACATTTTCAAACAGCCAGTCTTTGGAAGTACAGCAAGTGTGTTACATTATCCACAATGGAGTGTCGGATTCTTTTAGCTGTCGTCGTTGTTGTTGCTGCTGTTGCTGCAGTAGCTGTGAATGGAGCGGAAGATGTTATCAAATTTAAAATCGACACGTTAAATCACCCAATATTAGCTGGTTCTAAAACCTTGAAGTCTCAAGTGAGTGTGTTTTCATCTTTTTATTTTATTTATTTCTTTTTCGTTTTGGTTTTGTTCTTTTTCTTCTTTTGTTTGTTTTGTTGGTGCTATTTTTTATTTGTTGTTTGCTCGCTTGTTTGTTTAAATAAAATAATAATTGACGAACTTGTATTTTTCGAGGTAATGTAAACACATAGCCATGCTCAAAAAATTACACATTCATTTGCTTATTGCTAGATCGCGGCTGTGTTGTTTTGATCTGGTGCAGTTTTTCTTCCTCTTTGAAAATTAGGTCGCCTCGCTTATTTCATAGTTAGCTTCAAGTCTAGATCTTGTTTGCGACAGTTTCAGACCAGAGGGAGTGAAATAGTGAGATGTTGCACGGGGATGATTTTGATTCGAGTCCATGCTCTGCAGCCACGTTTTACTTACTGATTCAGTCAGTGTCAGTATAATGTGAATAATAAAATCTCGAGTACCCCCGGGTTTGGTCGCCGTATGACTTTTCTTGAGGCATAGGAGACTTTGAACGTATTATTTTGTTGTTGTTTGTGAAACGCCAAGAAAATTCAAGGATGCCACTTTTCCGAAAACTTCCTGAATTCCGGAAATATAATTTGTGTCCGGATCCCCCCGAAATCTTTTTTTTTTCAGTCTCAGCTCAGCTCAGCTCTGTGCCGTTCCGTCTCCGAGGTGGGCTGTCATTCGGCGCCATCTTTCACGGTACAAGGCTGCTTCACAGGCTACACTCAGTCGTAACTGGGATGTCTCCTGTATGTTGGCAAGCCACGACTGCCTCTTCCTTCCTCTACCACGCTTCCCTTCAACCTTGCCTTCCACAACTCTTTTCTGGATGCCGCAGTGTCTTCTTATATGTCCATAGTATGCCAGTTTTCTTCTTTGGACTAATTGCAGCAGTTCTGGTTTCTGCATGCCAACTTTATCCAGGACCTCCTTATTTGTCACCTTATCTTTCCAAGAAATTCTGTTCATTCTCCTATACATCCACATTTCCATAGCATCTCTTCTCTTCTCTATAGACTTATTTAATGTCCATGTTTCACTTGCATAAGAACGGTGACCACACAAAACATTTCATTGTTCTCAGTCTAGTTGGCAAACTCACTCTTTTGTTGGTCAGTATTTGTGAGTATTTTGAGAAGGCATTTTTGGCGATGGTGATGCGTCTCTTTATTTCTGAATCATACCTACCATCTGTTGTTATTAACTGGCCCAAATAAACAAAATGGTCAATCTGCTCAATGGACTTGCCTTTAACCTTTATTTCTGCTTTAGGTGGCTCTTTCTTGGTCTTCTTCACATTCATAAGTAGCCCATACTTTCCACTGTGCTCCTCTATGATAATGACTAGGTTTTGTAAGTCATTTTGAGATTCTGCTAAGAGTACTGTGTCATCTGCATACCTAAGGTTATTTATATTTTCACCATTTATTTTCAGACCTGGTACTGTATCAATCTCCCGGAATATGTACTCTGTGTATAGATTAAAAAGCGATGGAGATAGCACACAGTCTTGTCTAACACCTTTCTTTATATCAACATCATTAGACAGCTCATTTCCAATTCTGATCTTAGTCTTCTGCGTCCAGTATAAATGCGATATCAGTGCTATATCATTAGAGTAAATGTCTGTTTTTTGCATAGCTTGGATGAGTTCATTATGCTTTACACTATCAAAAGCCTTACTATAATCTATAAAACAGGCATATATCTTTTTGCATCTCAATATGTTTTTCCGCCAGTATTTTCAAGTTGAAGATTGCCTCTCTTGTGCCACTCTTTTTTCTAAACCCAGCTTGTTGTTCTGATACTTCTCTGTCTATCTTCTTTGCTATTCTTCTGTGGATCACTGTAAGAAGCAGTTTGAGGACATGGCACATCAGGCTGATAGTTCTGTACTCAGAGCAATCTATGGCACAAAGTAGCTATCAATCAGTTTCAGTCTAATGTCAGAAAAACACTATTTTTTCCCGAAAATTTCGTACCGTATTTATTTTTCCTAGAAAAAAATCCCCGTTCGGCTCGGCCTTTATAAGCATAGATCCACAGTGACAAATCCAATTGGTCTTTGTTTTTTTCTTCTTGGCTTAAGATATTTTATGTCCGAACTTAAGAAACTATCAACCGGCTTTTTCCAAGGTCACATCTCGCATATTTCGGCGTTATTTTACGTGAAAATCAATACGCATTTATTCCGAAACATCTGCCTTTATAGTAAAACAATGTTGTTCCTGGTTATTATACAACTACGGTTAATTGTGCTACTAAACTAAAAAAGAATTAACCCAAGTTTTGTGAGTACGGAAAAGAAAAGTAAGGAAAAACGTCTATCGACATGCGATGTCTTTTCATTTTTTAAATACAATTTTCATAGCATTATTTTATCAGCATCGAAACTGCAGTTGATCTCATTCGGATTACAGTCACCGATATCAACCTCTAGTTTATCTGACTGACATCGTTTTTTTGTGTTTTTTTTTTTTGTTTTTTTTTTGTTGTTGTTGTTGTTTTTTTTAATAATCCCGATCTGTTCATCTTCATCCAGTCCTCGCCGACCTTTTCGACAAATTGATTTTAACTGGAGTGTTTGATCGCACTAAATTTTTTTTAACTAATACGACGGAAACTCGGCCAAACAGTTCTAATGTTATTAATAATGAACTAGCGAATAATCATGCGCTTTAGTGTCCTAGCTTTTCTTTTAAAAAAATGTAAAAAATGTAGATCTTGGTCTAGCAAAGGCGAGATCTAACCGAGATGTATCTCATGTGATAGCTACTTTGTATCGGACGATCGGCACGTTCTTCTTGTACATGCAATACAATTCCAGAGTACATTCATTTTTTTAGATCTAGAGCCTACATCTACATTTCCGCTGATAACGTTCCTATCTGAAATGTGCGTGCTTTGCTCCATGTCCAATGTTTTGTAAAATAGAAGGAAGTCCGTTTTATTCTTCATGAAATGGATGTACACCTCACATTTGAAATTTTACCATCATTCTGATCAACATGAAATTAGATCAAATGTAGATTTAAGCCTCGTTAAAGAAGAAACTCTGTTGTACATTTTGTTTACCGTCAGTTATAATGTATGTTCGCGAGTAATAGTTAATGCATTACACCTATTTCCTTTAATATATGTAACCGTTTATCACACCAGGGACCTTTTAAGAAACTTTCTAGACGGGCGAAAATCTTGAAAATGTTCAGTAATAATAATAAAAATAATAATGATAATAATAATAATAATAATAATAATAATAATAATAATAATAATAATAATAATAAGAAGAAGAAGAAGAAGAAGAAGAAGAAGAAGAAGAAGAAGAAGAAGAAGAAGAAGAAGAAGAAGAAGAAGAATCATAAAGCTGCTATGTCTTTGCTACGCCGCTTGTGGTATTTTTTTTTTACAATGCTGATTAAGCTACTTTATAATTATAAAAAAAAAACAAACAATATGTCTTATTATCTGATTATCTGGCACTTCAAGCTGATCTTGTGACTACTCTGATCGTTTCGCTTTACGGAACCTGTGACACCTGCACGAGTTTGAACCAAAGTGATCTAAACATGACGCAAAGATCAATCATGTGCTCAGATAGAGACAGGTGTAAGTCTTACAGAAAGATGAAGAACTCTCAGCCATGGCGTTCTTAGTGCAGTGGTCCTCCTTGGCGTTATCGCTGAGAGTTCGGTATGACGTAACTTCCCAAGGACTTGACCTATCGGGGTGACAGAGGTTAGCTGTACTGATTGATTACCAAGTAGTTTTTATAGAAGCAACGACATAGTGGATATTCTACATCTTTACCTTATAACGTGTTACTAGTTTTAAAGACACGCAAATCAGCTTAATTGTTTGTAGTTTAGCGTTCAGAGTTAGCCATGTACAGACCATATTGTGGACAAGCCCCAAGGCTAACGTTGGACAATTTTACCTGCTTCCGCATAGAGACGGTACCGCGAAACCTGGACTCCTGTCTCATTCAGTGATATTAGACTGTGAATGATCCAACCAAAAGACGACAAAATCACCAGAGTGGGGCTCGAACCACGGACCTCCTGCGTCGGAAGCCGATGTTCAACCCCATGGCTACTACATACCCCCTGCACATGGGAAATCTCATGTCAAAACTAAATTAAAAGTGTGCCTTTACTTTCATGAACACAATATTTTATAAAACTCTTCTATAAATATCTTAAGGTATCACTATTTAACTACAGACAACGCCCTGTTAAATAAGTTCATTAAAGTAACAGACAGGTCGATCAAGCATCTGCCCAAGAAGAGATTAGAAGTTACAGTTATTGTCCAAAAGATTGGCAAGACAAAATAGTTTGATAAGTTAATGCCTATCTTGTGACTGCCATTGACCTGACACGACTCGTTATGTACTAAATTATTATCTAGGTCATCCCAGGTTATCTAGTATGATAATTATAGTCACGTATAGTGCGATACTAGACATGTTTACTGCAGTGACACACCTCCTGTTATTATAGACCTTGTGGTGTTATATCATTTCTAGGTGAGGGGGAAGACGATGAGATAAAAAATCAATGCCGGCGTTTAAGTATAGCTCTATAATATGCTAACGAAGCCAACGTTCGAGTCGGTTGTTATTGTTGTTGGTGTTGTTGGTGGTGGTGGTGGTGGTGGTGGTGGTGTTCGAGGTGTTGTTGTTGTTGTTGTTGTTGTTGTTGTTGCTGTTAGTGGTGGTGGTGGTGGTGGTTGTGGTGGTGCTGGTAGTCATGGTGTTTAACTACCACATCTTAGAGCATCTAAAGTGGAGACGTTGCGTTTGAAGAAAGAAATGACTTGTTTAAAGAAGGAAAACGCTGGACTCTAATTTTTACCGAGTGTATAATTCTCTTCCATAGTAAATACGCTCCGATCGCAGTGGGAAATAATATTGGGAAATATAGCCAAGAGGTGTGTGTATCTTATGCGCAAGTTTGCGTGAGTTCGAAAAAAAACTTTTTATTTTAAAACATTTTTCACATTAGTCCTGGTACTCAACTAATATTTGTCCTCATCATGGCGAAAATACGTTTCAGGTAGTATTTGTATTTGTATTGTTGATTTTTTTCGCAGATAATGATGTGCTATGTATGATAAAATTTACACTTCAACTACGCTAAACATGACGTGCAATGAAAATATCAACTTCGAAGTCGACTGGTTATGTCACACATTCCTTCCAATGATTGAACCATCTCCTCCTGTTTTGGTACTACCCCAATACATGACCTCATAATGGCGAAAATACGTTTCAGGTAGTATTTGTATTTGTATTCTTATTGATACTTTGCCGTAGTCTATCGTGTGCTATGTATGATAAAATTTACACTTCAACTACGCTAAAGATGTCATGTATTGAAAATATCAACTTTGAAGTGGACTAGTTATGTCATTCATTCCTTCCAATGATTGAACCCTCTTTCTTTTCTCTCTCTCTCTCTCTATCTCTCTCTCTCTTCTCTCTCTCTCTCTCTCTCTTCTTTTCTCTCTCTTCCTCTCTCTCTCTCTCTCTCTCTCTCTCTCTCTCTCTCTCTCTCTCTCTCTCTCTCTCTCTCTCTCTATCTCTCTTTCTCTCTTTCTCTCTCTCTCTCTCTCTCTCTCTATCTCTATCTCTCTCCAGACGAGGACTCCTATTCTGAAGAACTACGTGTTCAAGAACTGCGGAAACCCCAAGACAGATCTGGCCCAGGTGGGCGACATCGTTCTGGGACCCGATCCAGTGGTCTTCCCAGGCACGCTGACCGTCTCCTTCGCTGTGAACATCACCAAGATGGTGGACGCGCCTCTCAAGGTAAGACTTGGGCTGGAAAGTTGAGTTGAGTTGAGTTGGTTTAACGTCCAACATCAGCACTATACAGGCTATATTGTGGACGGGCCCCAAGACTGACGTCTGACAATTTTATGTGCTGCCACACACGAGACAGGGCGGGGATACCATGACTCCTGTATCATCCGGTCACATTAACTTGATATGATACCGACCCAATCAGCAGGGAGCACAATCGCCAGGACTCGAACCACGGACCTTTTGCGTCGGAAGCCGATGTTCTATCCCTGGGCCACCGTGCCGCCTCAAGCTTATCCAGCTATAGATCAGATACAGATCTACACTACAATTGGTTAAAGAGGATTCTTCGTGAAATCCAGACCAAGTGGAAGTATGACCAATCCAAACTTTAAGAGTCTCTTTGTTTAAGCGCTATCAGGCAAGATAAACTATCGTGAAGATAAAATATAGCATACATACCATTGATACCGAATTATAAACAAGTAGTACGTATAGAGTTTTTGTGATTGACTACTTGATAATCTATAGCTCTATCAGGAATGAGAATTAACCCATAGAACGCATGACTAATAAGTTGAGACTTGTGTCAAATATACTAATCTTGTCCGATGTCCATCTCAGACATCTGTTGCTTGTTCCATTCAATTCAAATGCTTACTTTTCAAATCAAGCTGGCTTAAGTGGTAGAGCGTTGTCTCTACAAGTGCAAGTACAAATGCATGTTATTATTAACTAGCGCAATCGCCAGGGCTCGAACCACGGACCTTTTGCGTCGGAAGCCGATGTTCTAACCCAGGGCAACCGCCCCCACCCCCCTGTACTGGAAATACTGCTTAGCGAAATCGTGATGGTGAAAAGGACTTTCCATTCAAAACCATGTTGGGGATGTTTGTTTGTTTCGTTGATTAGCGTCCAACGTCAGCACTATAGAGGCTATACTGTGGACGATAAGGCCATAACAGATAAAACGTTGTTTGCGACTCTCAACCTCTTTTATAACACTTTCCAAGGAGTTGTAGCAACCGCTTCAACAAATCTTTAGAACTGATATATCTACAACTACATCGCATTAGACGGAACAAAGGAGATGATAAAACAGTCCATACTGAAATCAAATAGACATGACACTAATCGCGGATAATTTTAAGATTGCCGCAATTACAATATCCTTCTCTCTCTCTTACTATCTCTCTCTCTCTCTCTCTCTCTCTCTCTCTCTCTCCCTCTCTCTTTCTCTTTCTCTGTGTTTAAGGTATGTTAAGTTTCCCTGGCGCCTGTATTTACAACCTAGTTTTAAGAGAAACTTAGCAACAGACAATTGAGTTTAAGCCGAGAAAGTCCTTCAGCGACTTAGCGTTCGCTTCCCTCATGCATGCGATGAGTTTGAACTGACAAGTCTTAAGAAAACTAACACCATGGGCCAAGACGTCAGCGGCATCCCTCGCAAATCAAATGGTGATCACACCCCAAGTCTTGTTGAGTTGGTTTAACGTCCAACATCAGCACTATATAGGCTATATTGTGGACGGTCCCCAAGACTGGCGTCTGACAATTTTACGTGCTGACACACACGAGACAGGGCGGGGATACCATGACAAAAGTCTCAGCCAGTCACATAACACTGACACCGACCCAACCAGTAGGGAGCGCAATCGCCAGATTTCGAACCACGGACCTTTTGCGTCGGAAGCCGATGTTCTACCCCAGGGCCATCGCGCTCCCTCAAGCTTGCCCAGCTATAGATCAGACACAGATCCACACTACAACTAGCTCAAGAGGATTCTTCGTGAAATCTAGAACATTTGGAAGTATGACCAATCCAAACTTTTAGAGTCTCTTTGTTCAAGTGTTATCAGGCAAGATAAACTCGCGAAGATAAAATGTAGCATACATACCATTGATAGTACGAATATAGTCTTTGTGATTAACTACTTGATAATCTATAGCTCTAAAAGGAATGAGAACTGACCTAAAGAAACACATTACTAATAAGTTGAGATTTGTGCCAAGTCTACTAATCTTGTCCAATGTCCATCTCAGATAGGTGTTGTTTGTTCCATCCAATTCAAATGCTTACTTTTCAAATCAAGCTGGCTTAAGTGGTAGAGCGTTGGTCTCCAGATCAGGAGGTTCACGGATCTAATGCCACGATCGGCATATTTATTTGTCCGATGATCGTCCCCTGTAACTGATTGGGTTGGTGTTAGTATAATGTGAGACAGAGGTCATGGTATCCCCTCCCAGCCTCGTGTGTGGCTTCACATCATATTGTCAGACGTCAGTCTTGGGGCCCGTCGCCGTATAGGATCCTCAGGGAACCTAGGAGACGCTAAACCCGGAGCGAGGGAGAGAACTCTCTTTCTCGCTCAATGGAGAATAATGTTCAAATCGGCTTTCAACTTCAGAAGATTAATCTTTACAAGTGTGAGTATAAACGCATATTATTAATCTCTCGCTTTATTGTTCAACGAATTCTGTGACCACATCGCTTTCAGACAAGAACCCCCCCCCCTCCCCTTTCGCCGCAAAAAGGGCAAGGAAGCTCTTTTGTTAGAGCAAGCGGCTTTTGAAAAAGATGTCATGCGTTTAAATCCCGACCAGGCTAGCTTGTTCCCTACTGATAGGATCGGTATCAGAATTTGAATTAATGTGACAAAGTTAGACAAAAGTTGTTGTATTCCTCTTCTCTTTATCTCTCTCTCTCTCTCTCTCTCTCTCTCTCTCTCTCTCTCTCTCTGTCCCTCTATCCCTCTCTGAGTCTCCAGGAATAAACACAATTGTCAGACGTTAGGCTTGGTACATGCCCGTAACACTGTTTAGTTTCTATCATTATCAACGAAATCCTCAAACCAACGAACAAACAAAGAAATGTGATTCCAAACCGTTACAGTGTAACACTTTAACATGTTTGCTCAACGGGTACGGGTCGAGACTTCCTCAGTCTCTTTAAGGAGGCCTCAGTCCAGATCTTAAAGTCTAACCAAAGACCACAGAAAATTAACACAGCCACAGTCCCATGGACTAAAAAACTGTGTTAACCCTAAATCCCTATATTGTATGTGCAGACCACGGCCATAATTCGTGGATTCAAAAACTATGTTAACCCTATAACCCTATAATGTTTGTGCAAATCCTTTAACCTATAATGTGTGTGCAAACCCTATAACCCTATAATGTGTGTGTAAACCCTATAACCCTATAATGTGTGTGCAAACCCTATAACCCAATAATGTGTGTGCAAACCCTATAGTCCTATAATATGTGTGCAAACCACAGCCATAATTCCATGGACTCGAAAACGTTGTTAAGGTTGTTAACCCTTTAATGTGGGAGACCACGGGTAGCTTATTGAAACACCCTAATTTCAAAAGTAGTTTGTATATGAGAAAACCAATTATGTATTCTATGAGAAACTCATTTAGAATGTGTCATTGTTTAACGTCCCTTAGGTTCACGGAGAAAATCTTATACGACCTTGATTGTTGTTGTTTTCTTTGCTTAGTATGTGTTCAATGTCAAAACTATAGGCTGTAATGGGGGTGGATCCCAAGACTAACTTTTGACAGTTCTACGCGCTGCCAAATAGACACAGTGCGGGAATACCAAGACTCCTGTCTCAGACGGTCACATTAAACTGGCACCGACTAAACCAGTAGGGGAAGAAATCGGACAAAATTAATTACAATCGATCGTGGGCTTCGAACCTAGCACTTTCCGATTAAGGGGCAAACGCTCTACTGCTTGAGCAAGTTCGCTCCCTCCCGCGTGTCCAGGGGGGCGCGGTGGTCCAGGGGTAGAACATCGGCTTCTGACGCAAAAGGTGCTGAGTTCGAATCCTGGCTGTTGCGTTCCCTACTCGTTGGGTCGGTGTCAGTGTTATGTGACCGGCTGAGACAGGAGTCACGGTATCCCCGCCCTGTCTCGTGTGTGGCAGCACATAAAATAGTCAGACGTCCGTCTTGGGGCCCATCTACAATATAGCCTATAAAGTGCTGCTGTTTTATAGCGTTAAAACCAATCCAACCCCCCCCCTTCCTGTGTCCAGGGTAGACGCTAGATGTATCGTTGGTAGTGATTTGGGAATGGCGATCAGATGGTCCGAAGTTCAAATAGCCATTGATTCCACCGTCTTCATGTAATTACACAACTAGGGTTCTTCGGGAACTGCATAGGAAGTTTGAGTTTGCTGCCATACAGAGATAGTGAGGCAACTTCAATACATTTTTAACTGATTTTGGGTTTTGAACTTGGTACCTTCTGATTGGAAGACCAACGCTTTACCACTTGCGCCAATTCTCCACCAACACCAACCCTCCCTCGAATAACAAAATGAATGGATGCTAGCGTCATAAATGGCGACGTTGACAGAATAATTATCAGAATTTACGAATGCTATCACAGAACTGTTTGGCACTGACCTGGTTGAAGGGACACTTGCACGGGATGTTCTTGGCCTGGAAAGGGGGAGGGCACTCGGCGTTCTTTAGCAGGTCGCACACATCCGCGTATTCGCAGGAACCGATGACCCCGATACACGGGATCTTGATCCAGGTGCTGCCCAACTTCTTGGACAAAACGACAGAACCCTGGAAACAGGAAATAAGAAAATCGGGTGAGTTCGGTTTTACTTCCTGTGTGTGGGAGGTGGGGGAGGGGGAAGGAGACTTAGATTGTTATGACCACTACGCCTATCATGAGCAGAATCTTATCTTAAGGATTTTTTAACCCATCCATCTCCTTCTTCCAGTCCCTCCAATTTTCCTTCCCTCTCAGAAATCTTATCAACTTTTTAATAAAAAATTTTCGTATTTGCACGCACATACACACATACATGATATGGGTTCTATTGGAATATCCATTCCACAGTCTCAAAGAAGACAATATCTCTAGACGGCGCTGGATCTAACTTGGCGGGAGCATGGAATAATATTCCTGTGACGTAGCGACGGATATATCTATAAATATTATAGAACGACACCAAAATGCGGCAGACACAATCGGTACTCTAGGCGAAGGACACCATCAGATCGACACACGCCACGGGTTGGTTGTTGAGGGTCAGGTTTCCATGGGCGTCGCCTCTTCACAGAAATTCCACGCTCCAGCCTTGTTAGATCCAGCGCCGTCTAAGATATTGTCTTCTTTGAGACTATGGAATGGATATTCCAATAGAACCCATATCATGTATGTGTGTGAGAGTGTGTTTATGTGCGTGTAAGTGGGAGAAATTTATAGACAAAGTTGATTAGATTGGTTGGAGGGAAGGAAAATTGGAGGGACTGGAAGAAGGAGATGGAGGGTGTTAAGATCAGATTCCGCACATCATAGGCGTAGTGGTCATAACAATCTAAGTCTAGAGAAGAAAATCTGAACTAATGTGTTTTGCAGTCTATTAATTTATGTGTGTATTATTATACAATGGGTAAATTGTAAATGTGTGTGTATTTGGGTGCATATTTTGTACATGTCCTGAAAAAGTATTGCTTTGAGGGTAATGAGAATAATTTTTTTGTACTGTAAAAATATTTTTGTACTATACAGTCATGCTACGGATGCTGTTTTTCAATTATATCATTTCCATTATCATTTTTATACGAACACTTTTCAATGTGAACAATACTGTTTTGCTAAGTTATATCGTACTAGTCTGTTTACTAAAATCATTTGCTGTACTATGTCAATTGCGGCTATGTCTAAACGTTACTCTCATTATAGTTATGTTTTTAAGCCTTTTCTTGGCACCACGGGAGTCCGCTAAAGATTAACATCTTAGTGACAACCTAAAAGATACTTTATCATAGTGTATCTTAAACAGGGTTCATCTTACGAATCCCACTGTATTGTAAGAGAAGCTTTGCAAGTTTTTTCTTTTCAGGTCATATGAACACTTACATGACTAGATCTACATTTTATTTTGAATAACTCTCTCAAGATTGGGCTGAGATTTATCCAAAGTAGAATGACATGGTTAGGAGATCGTTTGAACCTGAGATTCATCAAAATTATGCAAGAAATTGAGAAACCATGATTATTTGTTTGAGCTTTTAAAAGTCTTAAAAAATCCAAGTCAGTAGAAAGAAAAAAAAAACATACAGGTGAAAGAGAATTAACTGTGCAATAAATAGCAATAATAATATCCGCAGGAAAATGATGTCAATGTATTTTTATACCTCATGTACATTTGTGAACATTTTCATTCAATAAACATCTTTTAAATGACCAATTGAATTTTGTATGACTTGCTACATTTATTTTAAAAAGGCATTTCAGGCTTTAAAAAAGGCTATTTTTTAACGATATAGGTCTCAAATTATATTACTTCACAGCAAAATCGTTCTTCTAGATTATCTCTAATGTAAAATAGGGATTTAAATCAGATTACCAGACTGTCTGTTGACCACAATGTCGATAAGGGGGGAGGGGTGGGAGAGAGCGAACTGATGTTAGCGGTAGAGTGTTGATTTCCCAATCAGGAGGTCATCCTTTCGAAACCCACGATACATTTTTGTTCGAATTTGCACGCTACTGGTTGGATTGGTGTTGTTATAATATGACTGCCTGAGACAAGAGTCATGGCATCTCCGCACTGTCTCTGTGTTACTGCACGTAAAATTGTAAGAAGTAAGTCTTGTGGCCCATCGACGATAAAGTATTGCTGCTGACGTTGGAAGTTACGGAACTATCCCACCCACTCAGCGTCGATTAGAGAGACATCCTTATGTTCAGGAAAATTGAGTTGAGATAAGTGGGATGCTTAGCGATTAAAGTCAGGTCTACATAAGATACAGGCTATTGTGGACGGGTCCCAAGACTAAAGTCTGCCAATTTTACGTGCTGCCACACAGAGACAATTCGGATATACACTAACTCCTGTCTCAGCCGGTCTCATTCAGGAAAGTAAGAAAGGTAACGATGGTGAGAGAGGGGGGGGGGCTTCTGTGGGATAAAGATCTCTAATTATTAACTTAATAGTCACTGATAGCATTAGCCTAAGCTCCCTCGACCTTTGACACGTGACCTCACAAATCTTGGGATCATACATGTCTGATCTTTCTTACCTCATTAGCATAACCATAACTAATGACATTGCGATTGCCAATTTACGTTATCCATCTATAGATCTAGAGCTATAATAATTCAGTCAGTGTACCCCTGCGGCCAATTTGAAGGTAATCGAGTCACGGCGTCTGAAGCAACACAATGACTTTGAGAAGTGTTTGCCATTTACACTGTTTGGCTAATGAGATAATCAATTGTGTGCAATCAAGTAAATGAAATAGAACATCATAACGATCAGGCCGAACTAGACTGTTTTGTTTATTGTTTTTTTTTGTTGTTTTTTTAAAATTTGGTATGTGTGTTTTGTTAGGAAGAAATCTTGTCTAGTCCAGGGGTCGAAAGAAAATGTCGCGGTAGTTTATAAGTCGTTTTAACTTATTAATAGACTTCTCAATCGCATATCCCCAGACAAGTCTTTTTGATCAAAACGAGAATAACTTTAAAATGACTCAAAATTTTAACCCCTCTTTAGAATGGATGATTTCGATTGTTTGTAACACGGATATCATCTTTTAAACCTACATCAAAAAGATGTGTTGTTTCCCTTGCTAAGTGAAACTTACGGTTTGGTGAACAATTTGAGACAAAATTGAAATAACATGTTATATATTGTTTATTTTTCGTTTCGTCTGGATCTAATAAATGAATCTATATTCATGTTCTAAATTTTATAGTTATATTAATATATCAACAGCATCACAATTACGCTTAAAGGCAAAAATGACATAGAGGGTAAAAATATTTACTGCTCTGCTCTTATTTTGAAACGTGCATTGAACGTCTGATCTGTGCGCATAGGATGGTACCTAAAAAAAATAAAACTAATCGAATGAGCAGTTGCACAATACAGAGAAAGATATAAATAATAATAAAAACAAAACACAAAAAACATAGAAATTTTAATCAGAAAAATGGAAAATAAAGACCAACAAACGAAAGCAAGACAAGATAAGATAAGTCTTTATTATCCCATTAGAAAATTGCTTTGGTTGTAATTTGTGTATTCGATTCAATTCAACATCAACAAAATATAGTTACGTTATTTACTTTTTCACTAACACATTGTTAATGAACCTAATCGTAACAAAGCAAAGTGAAAGCTAAAGATCAGCTGACACATGTTATTTCGCTGTGTGTGAGTGTGTGTGTGAGTGTGTGTGTGAGTGTGTGTGTGTGCCCGAACATAAAAACAATTACCAAAATATAGTCGTATGGCCAGTCCTCCAGACAGCCTAGTTGATTATTATGTAAATTACATATATGGAACATAAAAAGAAATAAAATATTATTATAAATCCGGAGACTTAGCGTTATATGCCTAAAAAGTTTTGCTTTCTCTCATCTAAACGACAGTGAACGTATGCTCTAAGAGAAATAGAGATAGATAGAAAGAGAAGATAGACAAAGAGAGAAAGAGCGAAGACGGAAAAAAAGAAAGAAAGAGAGAGCGAACCAAAGAGAGGGAGAGATAGAAAGAGAGAGTCAGAGAGGGGGAGAGAAGGAAGGCTTGAAATAGACAGAGAAAGAGAGAAAAAAATAAAAAAAGAGAGAGAGAGAGAGAGACAGAGAGAGAGAGAGAGAGAGAGAGAGAGAGAGAGAGAGAGAAAGAGAGAGAGAGAGAGAGAGTGAGTAAGTGAGTGAGTATGAACCTTGTCTTATACTTAAGTAATCTTACATGGTGGAAAAAATGGTTTTCAAACCACTGACACCGTGATTGTGTTTTTGCTCAAAATTGTTTGTTTGGTTTAAAGATGTATTAACAAAAATATTAGTGATGATGATGATGATGATGATGATGATGATGATGATGATGATGATGATGATGATGATGATGATGATGATGATGATGATAACGATGATGATGATGATGATGATGATGATGATGATGATGATGATCTCCTACTCCTACTCCTACTCCTACTCCTACTCCTACTCCTACTCCTACTCCTACTCCTACTCCTACTCCTACTCCTACTCCTACTCCTACTCCTACTCCTACTCCTACTCCTACTCCTACTCCTACTCCTACTCCTACTCCTACTCCTACTCCTACTCCTACTCCTACTCCTACTCCTACTCCTACTCCTACTCCTACTCCTACTCCTACTCCTACTCCTACTCCTACTCCTACTCCTACTCCTACTCCTACTCCTACTCCTACTCCTACTCCTACTCCTACTCCTACTCCTACTCCTACTCCTACTCCTACTCCTACTCCTACTCCTACTCCTACTCCTACTCCTACTCCTACTCCTACTCCTACTCCTACTCCTACTCCTACTCCTACTCCTACTCCTACTCCTACTCCTACTCCTACTCCTACTCCTACTCCTACTCCTACTCCTACTCCTACTCCTACTCCTACTCCTACTCCTACTCCTACTCCTACTCCTACTCCTACTCCTACTCCTACTCCTACTCCTACTCCTACTCCAGGGGACAGCCGTACAGACTCATATTACAATTTAGTCTATTTGTTTTGTTGGTGCTGTTGTTGTTGTTGTTATTGGTGGTGGTGGTGGTGCTTATGTTGCTGTTGTTACTGTTGTTGTCGGGGTGTGGGGTATAAACATTACACATTATCGTCAGCGAAGTCGATGGTATGTGTAAAAATTGAAAGTTATAAAAGGTATAATAAAGTAGACCATTTTAACGGTTTTCAATAGCAGGTAAGGGTTACAAGTTAATATCTTAAGAGGTCTATGCTTGAACAAAACTCAGAGCCAAAAAAGAAAATTAAATCATACCAAAAGGTATAATGTTATGTTTAAGGGCTTATTCAAAACAGTTGAAAGTGATAGACATTAGTTACTACATGTTGTCCATTTTTATAAGACTTCATGTTATTGTAAAAGTGGTGCATTTGTTTTAACATTTGTATTGAAGAATTGGAAATAACAGAATCGGTTTACCAATCCCCTTTTATAGAGAATTGCAAAAGAAATGTCATGTAACCATTACAAAAAAAAAAAATTGAAAGCGATGGAATTTATTTTGTTTTGTTGATAGGCCTACACTGTATTGTCAACGAGCTATTAGCCACCATTAATGTTAAAAACTGTTCAACATGGTAATGGATTTTGTTAACTGTTAAAAAGTAACAGCTTGGCCGCATATTTTTGCTAATCACATACGATAAGATTTGTGGCCTAAAGATCACTGCGTGGTTGGTTATCTTGGGACCTGTCCACGATATAGGTGTGGGCAGGGGGGGGGGATAATAGTGCTGGAAATCTTGTAAATAGCAAAGACATTAAAAATATATACAAGATATAAAATCGGGTTGACAGGTAGATAGAACGTGGTAGAGGTATAGGGAAAAAGTGGAAGAAAGAGAGTGTGTTGCTTATCGTCCAATGGCAGCACTTATATAATATATTGTGGATGGGTCCCAAACCTAATGTCTCACAAGTTTACGTCCTGAGACACAAAGACGGTCATATAAAACTGACACTGACCCAACAAGTAGGGGACGACTAGCTAGAGCTGGGTTCGAACTACGGAAATCTTCCGTCGAAGGCCGATTCTACGCCACGGCTACTGTGCCCCCCGAAAGAGAGATAGATAGAGAGAGATCGAGAGAGAGAGAGAGAGAGAGAGAGAGAGATAGAGCGAGAGAGAGAGGGGGCGAAAGAGGGAGAGATAGTGGGAAAGGACAGGGAGAGAGAGAGAGAGGGTGAGAGAGAGTGAGAGAGATAAAGACATTGAGCAAACATACACAGACCTTTGCAAAATTGGCACATTAGTATAGATCTAGATCTGGGGAGAGTATGTTTATCCATGTATAGCTCCTTCCTTGGGAGCATAATGGAAAAAGGGGGGGGGGGGGTTGGTTTTT
>RQTK01000991.1:105242-117680 GCA_003991915.1 Elysia chlorotica | reverse complement strand
TCTTCTTCTTCTTCTTCTTCTTCTTCTTCTTCTTCTTCTTCTTCTTCTTCTTCTTCTTCTTCTTCTTCTAATTGAAATCACTGACTAACGCCAGCGACTTTTCTTCTGCATGTGCTCAGTTAGGTACACTATTGGCATCCTCCTCTCGGGGGTAGTAGCGTCATCTGATGGCCACTGGTCAGCGATAAGATTGCCTGTTGACCACCCTGTAACATGCCTGGTCCCCATGGCGGAGGGACAGTGGGTACCTGGCGATACTAGAGATCTTGCGATTAGGAGCTCATAGCTACAACGTAGACGGTGAGGTGAACCAGCGCCTGAGGGGCGCGGTGGCCCTGGCGTAGAACATTGGCTTCCGACGCAAAAGGTCCAGGTTCGAGCCTTGGCGATTTTGCTCCCTAATGGTTGGGTCGGTGTCAGTTTAATGTGACCAGATGAGACAGGAGTCATGGTATCCTCGCCCTTTCTCGTTTATGGCAGCACATAAAATTGTCAGACGGGTCTTGGGACCCGTCCACAATACAGTCTATATAGTGCTGCTGTTAGACGTTAAACCAACCCAACCCCAACCTGCACCGGGGTCCAATCATAGTTTTATCCTCGACTTACGGGGCCACTCAGTGATACAAACATTCCCCCAAAACCGAATTGCTTAGAGGCGTGATGACGTTATCCAATAATGTCGTGGGGATCGCAAAGCCGACACATTCATTCCTGTGTCCAGTCAGTCTGGCCAGGGGTCACTAACTATAAGTAAAACTTGGGGTCTGATGGAAGATAAAGATTAAATCAGGATTATGGTGCGAGTGAAGTGCAGATGGTTTCTTACAATCGGATTTACTTGAAAGGAAAAAAAATAAAAAAAAAAGCTATACTTATTTGAGGGTAAGGTTTTACAAAGACATATTAAAACTAATATATAGTCGATGTCTACGCTTATTAAGTAATTATTATGTCAACTGTAAATTTATATATATTTTTATGGGTTTTTTAGTGTTATTTCGGATGTTCATGTGTTTTATTTTGATGTGATGCTTTTGGCGTGCCTTCTTGTTTTGTTACTTTTTTTTCCTTAAACACCTTTTTTCTATGTCTTGCAATGATTTAAAATAGGACAAATTTAGGAAATGATCAGAAACGAAGGCTTGATCTTAAATGGCACGGTGCAATGGCCTTATGAAATTCACTAAATTAAGCAACCAAACATTGTGGAACTGCAAAAGCTCTCCTTATGTGGTATTTGCCGCTTTCCTTTTGTTTTTAGATTAATGTGTTGTTCTTATATTAAGGATAGGAAAGGGATAGAGACAGACAAACACAGACAAGGGACATGAAGCTTACAAATAGGTAGGCAGAGAGAGAAAGAGAGAGAGAGAGAGAGAGAGAGAGAGAGAGAGAGAGGAATAGTGGGACGGAAAGAGAGCTACAGATAGAGAGACTCACACACACACACACACATTAAAGAGAGACCTAAAGACAGACAGAGAGAGACAGAGACAGAGAAAGATAGAGAGGAATAGTGGGAAGGAAAGAGAACTACAGATAGATAAAGAGACTCACACACACACATTAAAGAGAGACCGAAAGACAGACAGAGAGAGACAGAGAAAGATAGAGAGGAATAGTGGGAAGGAAAGAGAACTATAGATATATAGAGAGCTCACAAACATTAGGGCAGAGAGGTATAATATGCTGCATACTATTTACGTCTACATTTCTTGTATGTATATTTCATGTATATTGTTTGGTTAAGATTTAACTTTTAATATTTAATTTTTAATTGCATGCTGATTGATATGATGTATGCGTATTTAATATATCCACTGTAAAGCGCTTTGAGATTTAAAAAAATATTCTGAAAATGGAAAGCGCTAAATAAATGTAATTTAACCGTACGTATTTACAAAGAGACAGTACAAATAACATTGTAGATCTAGCGGTCTGCAAGTGCAGTGCATGAGGCCCTGGGTCGTAAGTACAACATCACTGTAAGCTTACGACTCGTCTTAAGCTATCAAAATCATAAGGCATACGACGAGGTGTAAGCACCTGTAACATTGTACTTACGAGCTTATTACTGAGCATGGTTGGGCAATATTATCTCAATTTATTGTCAATAGACATATACATTAAAATTTTAATTATTGGCAAGCGCGTTGGCATAAACAGATTTTGGTCATTCGCTTCGTGTTCTTCTTTCTCAGTAATTTTAAAAATATATTATACCTCTCTGCCCTGATACTGTCTCTTTGTAAATACGTACGGTAATAACAAAAACTAGCTTTTTCCCGAAAAGAGTAAAAGAACAAAAAGTTCCAGTAAAGTTTGTTTACGAACTTACGTCAGTTAATTTATTGACTGCCATCACATGATTCAATATAAAGTTCAACTTGTTTCGATTGTTTGGTTAATGATCAAAAATTTTAGGGTAGGAATTAAAGAGCAAAAAGACGAAAGATTAAAGGAAAAGAAATGGGTGGGGTTATACGTGCAGGCTTATGAAAGACAAGATATTTTTTTTCTAGCTTTAGAAGTAAGAAATAATAGAGAAAAAAAGAAATACACGCGGTAATGGAACGTTTTAAGTATAAAAGAAAAATATTAAGAGGTTTACGAAGCGATATTTTCAAAGTAAAGTAATTGAATAATTCACCCCGTCTATCTAGTCTGTCCCTCTCTCTCTCTCTCTCTCTCTCTCTCTCTCTCTCTCTCTCTCTCTCTCTCTCTCTCATGTAATGTCTTCCTTTTAAGCAAAGACACTCACCTTTTATCTCTCTCATCTATCTCCTTCTCTCTTTTTCTGTCTCTGTCTCTGTCTCTCTCTGTATTTGTTTCTGCCTCTCTCTGTCCCTCTCTTTTCTCTCTCTCTCTCTCTCTCTCCCTCTCTCTCTCTCTCTCACACTCTCTCTCTCTGTCACTTAACATATCCAATTAAACAAACGACAACGTTAAAATTCAATTTTATTATTTTAGTTAAGGACTTAGGTCACTTGGCGAAATATTTTATTGTTTGAACGTCCTATAGATTTTAGTTTTGAAATCGGTTTTTGTTTTTGTTTATATTTACGACCTTCATTGTTTAAATTTTTTGTCCAATTTGTTTGAGTGATAATTATTATAATTTTATTGTGCCTTGCTTTGCATGAGAACGAATTGGCTCAAGTGGTAGACCGTTGGTCTCCAGATTGTGAGGGCCGCAGTTCGAATCCTACTATTGGTTAAATCTTTATTTGTCCAATTTCGTTCCAAACTGTTTGGATCGGTTTCAGTGACTATACTGTGACAAATTGAGACAGGACTCCATGTCTCCCCGCCCTGCCTCGTATGCTATAGCACTTAATAATTGTCAGATATCAGTCTTGGGACCCTTGTGCAGTATAGTCTAAATACTGCTGACGTTAGACGTTAAGCAATAACATCAACAACAACAATAATAATAACAACAACAAACGTGCCTTGCTTTGTAAACATGGGTCACAAAACGGGCGTGTAAATAAATGGGCGTGATAATTATTGTCAATTGAGAGAAATCAAAGCGCTCTTATGGCAAGAAACAAACTGTTTGGCTATATCGTTTTTACTTCACTTTAGCCTGGGCTTTGTCTCACCTCGGTTAAAGGTCTCAGAGCAATTAGAGTCCAGGTGGGAAGTGTAGTAGTTCTGGTGTAGAGAGCATTGGCTTTCGACGCAGGAATTTCGTGGTTCGAACTTCGCTTAGACGGATTTTTTTTCCTTACTTGGTGTCAGAATTATTTGACTGGCGAAAACCCAGTTGATCATATCTTGGATTTCTTCGTCGATTACGGCTTTTCTTGATATCTAAGAGACGTTAAAGTAAGAGCCCAAAGAACTGCAGGTAGCTTAGTCGGTTTAAGCACTGGATTGGTAAGCGGAAACTCCGCGGTTCGATTCTCAACCTCTGTTCTCCAAATTCTTCAGGTAAACTTTGGTAATGGTTCTTGCATCCAGTGCCGCTGCAAAAATCTTACTAGAGATCTAGAGTTGTGTAAAACTGTAAAACTGCAGCTTTATCACTTTTAAGCTTAATTTTTGTTATTGTAAATATAAATTTTATTTCCTTTGATTTCATTGGTAAAATTGCAGATGAAATATTGAGTTAATCTGAACCCTGAGAATGTCTGTAATCAGTTTCTTTGAAATCATTTCAGATACCACTCTTAGAATGTTTTATAGAGTGATACAGTTTCTGCTGGTTATATCAAGCCTTGTTGTTGGTGAGTGAAAGATTTTTTTTATTGTATCGCTGTAATTTCTTTGACTTATCATCTTCATAACCATTATTTACATTATCATCATCAACATCATCATCATCATTATCATCACTATCAGTATCACCTTTATCATCATCATCATCATCATCATCATCATCATCATCATCATCATCATCATCATCATCATCATCATCATCATCATCATCATCATAAACATTATCATAGTCGCCGTCGCCAGCAACCAATGCCATTTTTAGTTTTGTGTTAAACACTATAGCGTTGCCTCAATACTAATTATTGTTCAAAAGTCATCTTGCTTTTTCTTCATTCTATTGCAATATAATACCAAAATTGTATTCCCAAAAACAAAAAATAACCATAGATCTAGACTTTAAGTAACACATTAAACCGAATTAGAACTGAAATCTCTGTAGACCAGTATATATATACGATAGGAGAGGACTCCGCCTGCTAATGGCAGAAAACATCGGGAAGTTTTGAAACAGCGCCAGAGTCCAGGTTTCTTAAACTTAAACAGTCCATCGGGTAAGATGTGGAGTTGTGGCGATGGGCGCATTCCAGGGAATCCTGGGTTTCCAATCAGGCCCTGCAATGGCCTGGCATCTCATCGCGCAGCGGTTCTCAAGCTGATGCAATGTAAAGGACCCCAGGCCGTAAATGCTTGATGCCGACAGGTTGTTGTTAATTTGTACACAGTCGAACATGGTAGAGTATAGCAAAACTGGTGGGCTCAAGGGAATAGGAATTTGGTTGGGCTTTAAAGACGATGGCATTCAGTTATATCAGTCCTAATAAACATTTTTTTCAAACAAATCCGTTTAGTATGTTTTGAAGCTAGCTGTAAAAACCACAAATTGTCATATATAGCTATATAAATAGCTTCATGTATTTATGAAAAACCAAGAAACAAAAAGCAAAAAAAACAAACCCTACAAAACAAAAACAGACAAAACTGAATGCAAAAATTCAGTTACATTTCGGCTTGCATGTTTAATGCGCGTTTTTTGTTCCTATTTATGAATAACTCCTTTATGCTTAAGAAAAATTGTAGAAATATAGACTTCGATCCTATTTTATCATACTAGAAGGATTTTACATGGAGTTTTTAATAGCGAATTTTAATGGGAGATGTTTTAACTGACTCCAACAATCAAGCTTGCGGCTCGCATTGTCTGTACTGTGGAGAGTAAAGAGTGTTTAGAAAAATCCAAAAGGAGAGTCGGCTTTGTTGCACATCGTATAAGGAATATGCGGGGGAGAGACGCCGTCCCTACGTAATATCAGTGATAGCGAGTTATCGAGTTATGATGAAGCAGGGATCTTGTATGATAGATCGGGGCGTCGTAAGAGTCTAATGTAGTACTGTCAGATGGAACCTCTAAGCTGTGGTCTGTTCAATTCGCTCTGAAAAGCCTGCCATCGTTATTCTTAGTCTATAGCATATAAAAAGTTTACTAATATAGAGCTTTTCCTAAATCTTCTAAACTAGATGAAGCGTATAATAACAACAACAACAACAACAACAACAACAACAACAACAACAACAACAACAACAACAACAACAACAACAACAACAACAACAACAACAACACTTAATGTAAAAATATACATCGAAAAAGTTCACTTGTACTGCGCTTCAGCAAAACAACAACAACAAACAATCTTTTAATGTAAATCTTTGATAAGCCAAATTTCTCTAAAAGATACGCTTGACACCAAAGCATTCAGGTGTCTTTAAAAATAGATTGATCTTTTAATGCATTGATCTTTTCAGAGACGTTCTAAAACTCAACCGGGAACAGCTAAATATATACTGCTTCGAAACCAAAACATTCGAACGTTAATCCGTTTCTGTATCCCAAATGAAACGCCTCCATAAAACCCAATGAAGTTTGCCTCCTGAAACTTTAAAATCTTTCTGAGTCAGAATTATTAAAGGTTTTTGTACATGAATAATGAAAATATTCTTTCTGAGTCACATTTTAAAGTGCGTATGTTACATCATGTAAGAAATTTTTATTTTGAGCCAAAGTTTTAAAATTGATGATTACATCAAAATGTCAATAATCTTTCTGATCAAAATTCTGAGAATTGCCACTTACATCAAAATGGCAAAACTCGTTTAAGCCAAATTCTGAAGATTGATGATTACGTCAAAGTGGGAATATTCTCTCTAAGCAGATTTTGGCACGAGTTGCTGAACCCCAATACAATCTTTAGTTGTGAGCCATAGTGCAAAACACATCATAAAGGCAATATTCTTTCAGAGGAGAAGTTTGAAGTGTATGAATTCGATATCATAATGACATTATTTTTTTTGATCCGTATTCTGATGCGAATATATGACATCATAATAAAATGTTTTCTGAAAAAGATTTTGAAGAGTACAGTATTACATCATAATGAAAACAGTCTTTCCGAAAAGTATTTCAAGGCGTATTGTTTTTGTTTATAATACAAATATTCTGAGTCAGGTTAAAAGCGTGTAGATAACACCGTATTGACATGTATGATTTGTATTTTGAGGCGTATACGATACATCAAAATGAAAACAGTTTTGTTTTCTGGGCAGGATTTCAAAGAGTTTAGTTCAATCAGAGAGTGTACTCATATAGTCTCTGGTTCCATCATAATAAATGCATTTGGATCCAGATTTTTTATAAGTGTATATAACGTAACCACGAACACATTCTGTGCCACATTTTGAAGCATATATATAAAATCATAATTAATTTTGTCCGAACTGTATTTTGAAGCCTAAAAGCTATATCAAAATGTGAACAGTCTTTCTAAGCAGGGTTTTGAAGCATACAGTTAAGTTTCATCATAATGAAAATATTCTGAGCCAGATTTTAGAAGCGTGCTACACGCAAATCTTCTAAACTAGATGAAGCGTATAAATATGGTAACAAAAACGTTATTTGTGAGCAGGATTTGAAACTTTGAAAGTTTATTTTATCGTAGTGGCAATATGCTCTCTGAGTAGGGTTTTAAAGTGCATAGATTATACCGTAATAAATAGAAAGTTAAGCCGGATTTTGAAGCGTGTATACACTAAACCATAACATAAGCACAACCTAAGCGTCCTGTCCGCTAACTGTTACTTGTATGGTCTACCAGGTTGTCTGGGGACGTGTGACATACCTGGATACAACGACGCCATCAGACTGACCCACTGGACTGGTGAGGTGGTCAGTCCTGGCTATTCACCACGTCAGATTTACCCTGACCTTCAGGACTGCATCTGGTTCATCAAGGTCAGCGCGGGCAGCAGGGTCAAGGTCAGGATAGAATTCTTTGACCTTGAGGAAGGCTTCTACCAGAATATGTCACCAGATGGTGAAAAACACTGCAGAGATAACGTCACAGTGAGGCTGATCATCTATAACCATCTTTTAATCCATGTATCTGTCTATCTTTCTTTTTTTCTATCTATCTATCTATCTATCTATCTATCTATCTATCTATCTATCTATCTATCTATCTATCTATCTATCTATCTATCTATCTATCTATCTATCTATCTATCTATCTATCTATCTATCTATCTATCTATCTATCTATCTATCTATATTAACACCAATCAATTTTTTTATCTATTAATCTACTAATCAATGCATCTTTCCATACTTCCATATATCTGGTAGTGGCCTAGTTTTTCGTTGAAACCATTTTATGTCACCTATTTTCAGAAATGTTACATTCCCTTGAAAAAAGCAGCCAATTATCTGCTCCATTTAGTGTACGGACAAGTCGGATTGGTATTACTTTTAGATTAACTTTGCTAAACTCTAAAAAAAAAAACTCTCTGCATCATACCAACAGAAAAAGTAACTAATATCTTATTTTTGTTAGATTACAGATTCAAACGGGGACATTCTATTCAGTAAATGTGGTAGACTAAACAGTCCAGAGGAAGTTACGTCATCCGACCGGAACCTGACCATTGAGTTTCACTCTGACAGTTCCAGAACAGGATACAACGGAGGATTTAACATTACCTACACTGGTGCGTGTTAATCTCTTTTTACTGACCATATCTCTGACACCCACTAACCATATCTCTGACACCAACTGACCATATCTCTGACACCAACTGACCATATCTCTGACACCAACTGACCATATCTCTGACACCAACTGACCATATCTTTGACACCAACTGACCATATCTCTGACACCAACTGACCATATCTCTGACACCAACTGACCATATCTCTGACACCAACTGACCATATCTCTGACACCAACTGACCATATCTCTGACACCAACTGACCATATCTCTGACACCAACTGACCATATCTCTGACACCAACTGACCATATCTCTGACACCAACTGACCATATCTCTGACACCAACTGACCATATCTCTGACACCAACTGACCATATCTCTGACACCCACTGACCATATCTCTGACACCAACTGACCATATCTCTGACACCAACTGACCATATCTCTGACACCAACTGACCATATCTTTCACCACTGACCATGTCTCTGACACCAACTGACCATATCTCTTAAACCAACTGACAATATCTCTGACACCAACTGACTATATTTCTAATACCAACTGACCACATCTCTGACACCAACTGACCATATCTATGACACTAACTGACCATATCTGTGACACCAACTGACCATATCTGTGACACCAACTGACCATATCCTGACACCAACTGACCATATCTTGAAACCAACTGACCATATCTCTGACACCAACTGACCATATCTGTGATACCAACTGACCATATCTGTGACACCCATTGACCATATCTGTGACACCAACTGACCATATCTCTGACACCAACTGACCATATCTCTGACACCCACTAACCAATTCTCTGACACCCACTAACCAATTCTCTAACACCAGCTGGACATATCTCTGACACCAACTGACCATATCTCTGACACCCACTGACCATATCTCTGACACCCACTGACAATATCTCCTAAAAAACTGACTATATCTGTGACACCCACTGACCATATCTCTGACACCAACTGACCACATCTCTGACACCAACTGACCATATCTGTGACACCAACTGACCATTTATCTCTGACACCAACTGACAATATCTCTGACACCAACTGACCACATCTCTGACACCAACTGACCATATCTCTGACACCAACTGACCACATCTCTGACACCAATTGACCATATCTCTTGATGGCCATATCTCTGACACCAACTGACCATGTCTCTTAAACCAACTGACCATATCTCTTAAACCAACTGACCATATCCCTAACACCAACTGACCATATCTCTTAAACCAACTGACCATATCCCTAACACCAACTGACCATATCTCTGACACCCACTGACCATATCTCTGACACCAACTGACCATGTCTCTGACTCCAACTGACCTCTGACCATATCTCTGACACGAAAAGACCATATCTCTGGCACAAACTGACCATACATCCTTCAACCCTACTGTCTACTTCCTCCCCAGGTGTGTGCGAGGGAGAAGTTTTTACAGAAGGCACCATCGAGTCCCCCAACTTCCCTGACCCTCCTCCGCCAAACGTGATATGTGCCTGGAAGATTGGTCATTCAACTAAAATCAACCGGCTTCTCAAACTCATCGAAGCAGAGTACCAAACCTCTGATCAAGTCACTGGCCTTCCATCCAATGGGTCAGCCTTACCATTGTGTGGTACTTCACCTTTCAAGGTAATCAATCTGTTGACCAATTGGCATAATGTTGGTCATCTTGCTATGTAAATAGTGATTTCACCAAGATAGATAATGCCATGTGCTCCGCTCCCCCCCCCCCCCAGATCGAAACATATTCCATACTTTGAAAACTAGAAAAGGAAAGACTTGGACAAACAGACTGTGACCCAAACATTGGGCGAACAAAATGTGTTTTGAATTATTTAATCTTAACTTGCTGGTCATCCAAAATCGACGCTGTTGTCAAGAATTGTGGGAATGTTTCAGATAGTTATTATTTTCATTGATTAAGAATTTTGCAAATATTTTGTTATGGAACGGTAGAAGTTTCCTTTAATTTGGGTGGCAAAACCACATCTAGTAAAGCTGTCCCAGTAGTCCTTTCCTTCTGCTTGACACACGTCTGAAGGGTCGAGACCCCATAGCTCACAACTTTACCCTGGTGTATGTACCTGGAGTGCAAACAGAGCTATGGGTGGGGCGGATAGCCATGAACCTCACAGGTTTGTTTGTTTTTTGTTTGTGTTGTAATTGTTTTGTTATGATTTGTTTTGAGGGGGGAGGGTTGGAGAGAGATTTAGAAATTAAATTCTGTATAGACTCAAGACGATTGTGGAAGTTCTTATCACAGCTGTTCAGTCCTTCAGCACATTATTCGTTAAGTTATTCAGACGTTAGCAATCCGTTCTCTCAGCGGCTTAGTGACAATGGGTGTAAGCGCAACGTCACGGTATCTTACAACTTGTCTTAAGACTGGGTAAAAGGCGTATTATGGCGATTTGAAGGCTACTACGACGTTGTACTTACGACACAATGTGTTCTAATCTTCCTGTATAACAATAATATATTAATTTGCCCCAGACGACGACGCCTGTGACTGGTTGTGCCCGGAGAACACTGAATGCCATTGGGACCTAGACCATCTGCGTCCTTCTTCAGTCCAAAAGACCACCAGCCCAGGGTATAACTGCACGTGCTTGCCTGGTTATCAAGGCTTTTATTGTCAGCACCTGGATAAATGTCTGGAAAGCGCGTGCATTCATGGTGAGCACTCATTAGTCACTAACTAGTCTCTCACCGTGTGGTTTGCTCTGTTTTTAGGATCTGGGTTTCAACTAGAGAGTCAGTTTGTACTAGAACCTGAGGCTGTGGTAGTGAGAGTCAGTGTGTATGTTACGTGAAACAAACCAGAAATTTATTAAAGAGAAAGCGGTGTTTAAGTGTGAGTTTTTAGTTTCTTGCCAAGCGTCCAACGTCGGCTCTGTGATAAGCTATATTGTGGAATGATCCTAAGACTAAAGTATGAAAATGTATGTGCTGCCACATAGAGACATTGTGGGCACCATTTAGCTAGGTCCATTAGTGCTCTTCGTTGGCAAATAAGAGGTCCGCGGTTCGAATCTCGGTTGGGGCACCCTAGAATTTTTATAGTGCAAAGTTCTAAGTAGTTTTGAGTACTAATATGTCATGAAAACAATTTTTGTGTCCCCTTTTTTGTCCTTACGGTAGAACACCAGCCATTTGCACGTCAGTCCATAGTACCACACACTGAGGATCTTTTTACTATTAATCGTCTCATCATTGTTTTTACAGTCTTTGCGATCGCAAGGACGAAAGCGATGACACTGACTTAACCTGTTAAGGGGGCGTCTGAGCTAGGAGTCATGGTATCCCCGTTCTGTCTCTATGTTGCAGAACTTAAAATAGTCAAACGTTACTAGTGGGATCCGTCCACAATAAAGCCTATATAATGCTGACGTGGGACGCTAGCAAGACTTTCTAAAATAGCAGGCATAGTCACCGAAGTAGAAAAATAAGAATTTAGAGTCCAAGTGAATTATACCATTGAAAAGATGAAAACAGTTAGATCATTTCTCATTATTGCACTGTAGGCTTAGAAGGTTGAACAAAAATAACTTTCTTAGTATCAATCTGAACTAACTCTCGTGATGATTTATGAGGAATACATCACTGTTACCCTTATTACGTTAAATTTTTTTCACTCCGATCATTGCGCTAGGTAACAAAACAAAGAAACGAGTGATTATCCTCTCCTCTCTCTAGGTACGTGTGAGTACGACTCATCACCAGGAGGGTGCATCTGTGAGGAAGGCTACACTGGACCAGACTGTAACACTACAGTGTGCGGGCAGGACGTTTGCAAGAACGGTGGAGTGTGCCGGATCGATTCCCAAAACCAGGCCAACTGCATGTGCGCTGCAGATGGGAACTTTACTGGAAAGTATTGCCAGATTCAGAAAGGTTGGTGCGCGGTTGAATGTCACAGGACTTGTTAGTGGCTAGGTTTCTCAGGTCGATATCTTAAGAGATAATAAGACAGAGAGCTTTGCGCTCTTATTGTTAGACAGTTGTTGAGCTGTTGAGTTGGTTTAACGTCCAACATCAGCACTATATTATCCATCTATCTATCTATCTATCTATCTATCTATCTATCTATCTATCTATCTATCTATCTATCTATC
>RQTK01000991.1:67452-86146 GCA_003991915.1 Elysia chlorotica | reverse complement strand
CCCCCCCCCCCCCCCCCCCCCCCCCCCCAATCGCCACAGTAAATGTTTACCAGTGATTATACATGTTGAGTTGAGTTGTTTTTTAACGCCCAACAGCAGCACTATATAGGCTATATTGTGCACGGACTCCAAGAATGACGTCTGACAATTTTATGTGCTGCCACACCCGAGACAAGGCGGGGATACCATGACTCCTGTCTTAGCCGATCACATTAATCTGATACCGACCCAACCAGTTACATGGGGACGGATATCGGATAAATAAATTTGCCGACCGTGGGATTAGATCCGCGGACCTCCTGATCTGAAGACCAACGCTCTACCACATGAGCCAGTTCTCCCCAGCCACAGTAATGGTTACCCAGTGATTGTACAATGTACCAACTGTGTTAGTTAAGCTGAAGATATACCAACTCATACATGCATCGAGGACAGACACAGACAATATGCCGAGATCCATTTTTAGTGGTTATTCGTTCCTGGAGATAGACCGGCTGTCGTACGATGGTTAACAGCTTCCGTTGACGGACCGACAATATGTGTTTTGCTACGGGGAGGCAAAACTTGATCTGTGATAGTCTGTGTTGGACGACCGCTATTGTTTTCCGGCTCTCGATTCAAAACTTTAAACACACTTTTCTTCAGAATGCCTTCACAAGTATAGACCCAAGAAGTATATTTAGTCTCAGATAGTAATAAAATAAGGTCACAATAAAACTGATATATGAAATCAGCGTAGTTTTTTTAAATATTTGAAAAGTTAGCTAATCGCATAACCATTGGGCACAATCTCTCTCTCTCTCTCTCCTTCTCTAACCATCTCGCCTTCCCCCACTGTACACCTATACCGAGGATACCTTTTAACGTTAATCCAACCTCTACAAGGCCACGCTAACCCTCCTATCCTCTTCCTCCCGCTATGTTGCAGGTCCACCAGGCATACGAGCGCCGATTCAGCCGGAAGAAGCGACTGTCAACGGCAGACACCACGTCTTCAAGGCTTAGGAAGTTCTCCGAGAACGATATCTTCTCTGGGACCAACAAAATCAGCGGCACGGTAAGCTAAGCATCAACATGTATGGAAACAAGAAAGAGAATCAGATATAACTCGTTGATGTACGTTTTGTGCTAAAGCTCCCTTAACATGAAACAATTATTACATGTACATGTGTAATCTCCACTGACCCCTTTCATTGCCAAATATAAAGAAGTATCTTTGGTTCCAAAAATGATAGATTTGTAATCAATTTCTTTTCAACCTCATGAGGTGCATTAATATTTGGTGGTTCTTATAACAATTTACATGAAGTCTTCCTACATAATTTCGAAAGTGTCTAATTAGCCCTAGTTGTTCCACAAAAAGTCCTTTGCCAGTTTGCTGTCAGTCCATGGTCTTTGATTTACAAATAAATTCTTTGCTATAATGTTTAAAGGGTTTGAGTTGTTAGGTGGCAGTACGTGTATAAAACATTTAATTACCTGGCCCTCATCTTGCAACTGCCCACTCCACCTGCGCCAGACAACCACTCGGTCCACCCTGACTGACCTGTCCGTGGTGCTGCCCCGACTGAGCTTTATGGGACACACCCGACTGACCAATGGAGACAAGCATCCCATCATTGGTCCTGGACGAGTCAGACGGCTTGAGTCACGTGACGCCACCGGCCTGGCATAGGTAGGGAGACAAGTGGAGAGTGAGAGAGAGAGAGAGAGAGAGAGAGAGAGAGAGAGAGAGAGAGAGAGAGAGAGAGAGAGAGATAGAGAGAGAGGAGGGGGGGGCGAAAAAGTGACAGAGAGAAGGGGAAGAGATTGAGAGATGAGAGAGAGAGAGTGGTGGAAGAGAGGGAGAGGGAAGAAAGAGAGTTGGTGGAATTAAGGGAGAGAGAGGAATGGACGGGGTGATGAGGTGACAAAGAGAGGTCGAGAGGAAGGGAATTCCAAACATCAGCACTATATAGGCTATATTGTGGACGAGCCCCAAGACTGACGTATGATAATTTTAAGTGCTGTCACACACGAGACATGGCGGAGATACCATGACTCCTGTCTCAACCGGTCACATTAAACTGACACCGACCCAACCAGTAGGGAGCGAAATCGCTAGGACTCGAACCCTCACCTTTTGCGTCGGAAGCCGATGCTCTACCTAACCCCAGGGATATACGCTTCTAAGACCGATATACATACTATCTTTCGTGTCCCTAGTCGTATAACTTCGGAAATGTGAAACTAAGAAGAGGTTATAATTATTAACTTTGTTGTTCAGTTTTGCGAAGGGACGTTTGCCAGAGCCTGACTACCCTCGCCAGCAAGACTTCCCGGAAGACGACAGGTTTGGCCTTGACAACCCCATCATCTACCCTTCCCATCAGGACCAGCGGGCCAGGGATGACGTCATATCCGAGTTGATGACGTCGAGGCCGCAGCGGAACTCCGTGCGCTTTTCGAACGATAGCGACGTCAGCTTTTGACAGCAGGTGTTGTGAATGTTGAACAAGGACGCAAGGAAGATTCATGGAATTTCCGATGTTTCTACGCAAATATTCTTGTTCGCTTATAATTATATCTACCATTTTTCGCCTAGTTGATTTTTGTGCATACCTAAAACAACAACAACAACAACAACAACAACAACAACAACAACAACAACAACAACAACAACAACAACAACAAATTTTAGAAAAAAGATTTCAAAGTTTTTCACACAATAATATCCCAAGGGTTTTCCTTAATAATTGTGAGCTTTACCGAGCAAAAAAAAGTCTCGGAAATTCTTAAGGAATGCACTATCAAAGTTTTTTTTTTACAGAATAATATCTTACATGTTTTCCTTAATAATTTTGTGCATTACTCAACTGAACAAAGACGTTAAAAGTCTCCAAAGTTATTAAGTAATGCACTAAAGGGCAACAGTGTATTGTTTATTTATTTGTAGAGTCAGATTTGACGCTTTGTGGTTCATTTTTTATTTGATGTCCATTTGTTGTTCCCTTTTTGTATACATACAATCACCTCTGCCTTTTTTCTTGTTCATGTAAATCTATAAGTTTATATTGGGAGTACTCAAATGAGACTAGGATGTTCTACAATGGTGATTTACCCCTATAAGGATTATTCTGGCAGTGGCAATCTGAAATTCTGCTTTCACTCTATCATTTAACACTAGTGTCTGATGACTAAACTAGGGTAACTTTATCCCACCTTTATCTGTATTAATTTTTCCTTGAATTACAGTTTTCGTGCAGAACTGGTGGCATTATTTAGACTCTCAATTGAACTCAAAGCTGACTATGTTCGTCATCCTCACCATCCTCCTCCTCCTCATCCTCATCACCATCATCACCATCATCATCATCATCATCATCATCATCCTCATCATCATCATAATCATCATCATCATCATAATCGCCATCATCATCATCACCATCATCATGTTGGTAATCCATCTGAAAATCTCCCGCTCTTGGACTATCCTTCCTGCCTTATTGGGCCTCCTTTGGGGCAAGTCATATTTCCCGTGTGACTTTACAGAAAAGGAAGCTTAATGTGTGGTGATATTTTTATTTATTTCTTTCTTTAAAAAAAAATAAACGTATGTTCTAGGAGAGATTTATTTACAAGTTATGTGAAAAAGTTCCTGCATTTTGTTTATTGTAGATTTTGCGATCTCAAATTTGTAAAGTCGGCTATGACGTACTGTATTCCAAACCGGTACCCCCAATTAAAGGAAAAGCAGTTCGTTTGCTTTTGATCCATGGCCCCCAAAGTATGAAAAACTTAGTTACGAGATTAGACGCACGTCAAAAGCATTGATTTTAAGAGAGAAAAAATAGCAGGTTTTATCGGGTGACATTTTCCTATTCCTTCTATATAACTTTTTGTCCAACCACTAATTCTGACAAACAAAGTTTATAACCTAATATTATTTGAATCTTACGAACACTGCCTTTGCCTGACAAATGGCCATCATTGTATATGTTTTAATACCATGAATGGAGTAGAGAAGATAATTATTGTCTCGGAGAGCACAAAAAAGGGGGGGGGGTTAAAGACTTTTTCCTACATTCCAAGACCATTACCATCAACATAATCCGTCACAACCGACATTAAAATTCAAATCTGCACGAGTGTGTGTATTAAGTTTGATCGCTGTAATTGTACAGGCGATCATGTCAAATGAAACAATAAGAAATAAAAACTTGTTACTTTTAAACCTAGTTTCTTTGCGCGTAAATGTGTTGATTTTGTTTTGTCAGTCGTTACTGATATATTATTTGTATTGTCTTTTATGTCTTGGTTAAGAAGAGCGATTTGTCGCAATTATTCTTTGTGAACCTAAATTAATTTAACTCATAGAGATTTAATAACCTTGGTGCTCTAAATACTCGGACCAACATATTTTCAATGCTAGCTGTTGTTAAGTCCATCTGGATAATAAGAACTGTGCTCCTTCATCGCGTAGAACTAGAAGCTATAATTATCTCGGACTAATTCCCCCCCCCCCCCCTTCTCTCTCTCTCTCTCTCTTTCTCTCCCTCCAACATTCTATGGCAAAAGTTTCACGACGCATCTTACAAGGAGATGGAGACCCTCTCTGGGATTCGAACTTCGTTTCTATTGCTCTGCTAACGTGACCTAAACCTAATGTCTTACATTTTCAAATTGTGACCGTGAGAGTATAACTTTAAGTTGCCCCCTTCCCAGATTATTTCATATATGTTTAAAAAAAAAAAGTATAAAAAAAATCCCCAGAGACACAACTGACGTTCACATGGCAAGATTAAAGGCTTATTTCTTGTGTGCGAACTATTTGAGGAAGACTTAAAATTTATAAAAGGTAAAAGCTTTGATACTGACATTTTTAAATGGAAGAAGTGCAGTTTAATACAAAGATTTAAAAAAATTATGCTGGCACATAACAGAAAAATCCATGAACTACACACACACACACAAAAAAAAAACGGTTACAAACTTTCTTTCTGTTGGATCCCCAGACATGTTGAAAGTGAGATAGCATAAGATTACTTATGTTAGTCCTCAGCGCCTACTGAGATAGCTGAAGGACGTTGGTGTATATAATACAATTTAACTGTGATAATCCTACGCATTTTAACTACCGGTACTGTATATATCCTTTACTTTTAACCAATCTTTTTATGCACAGTTTGTATGCTTTTACCGCCCAGAGAGATCCTGTAAGAGTCAGCGTTGCTACTAGTAGAATGTACTGTCTTAGAACATCATGAGCACAAAATATCTCTTACCGGGCTGATGTGCCGTAAAAACTAACTCACTTCCTGTCTCCCTCTCCATCTCTCTGCTTCTTTTCACCTCAGTAAAACTAACACCGACACAGGAAAATACATGTAATTGTAAATAGACGGACGATCTAACGGCTGAAGATGGTGATGGTGGTCATGATACTGATGGCGGTGAAGGTGATTATGTTGATGAGGCTGATGATGATGATGGTGATGGTGGTGGTGATGATGATGATGATGATGATGATGATGATGATGATGATGATGATGATGATAATGGTGGTAGTAATGATGATGATGATGATGATGATGATGATGATGATGATGATGATGATGATGAGTTGTCTCTGTCACGTTCTTAATGAGCTAACATTCCTGGCTTGCCCTCAAGTTGGTGGCGGTCACACCTTTTTATCGGAAAAGCCTCGTCTTGTACCAGTACAGATCCCGCTCTTCCTCTAACCTTATTAGACTATAGATTTATTCCTTGTTGAGGGTTATCTTTCTTTGCCTTCTGTCTTCTTTGTTCGAAAAGCACATTCAGTATCAACTATAGCATCAGTTCAAAATGGCGGACCAAGTGCAAATTTCGATTCAAGAACAAGAAGAAAGAGAAGAACGCGAACATTTCGCGAGAGTTATAAACTCTTTCAAATTTTATAAGTGAGTACATATTGATATTGAGATCTAGATAATAAAATCTATAGCACATGTAGATTTAGAGTTGGCCGTGGTTCATGACCGAAACCAATGACAACAACCACAGTTTAAATTTGAAATAAATACAGAAATTACCAATCCAAAGTTTGTCTCAAACTAGATCTAGATTCTAGATCTAAATATATTTTATTCTAGATCTAGAAACAACACTTCAAAGCATCGAAAAGTGCTGCTCTGTATTGATGTAGATTTAGATCTAGATCTACCCAAAGAATCGTGAGGGGGAGGCTAGTACTACCAATAACCAAGCGGTCCCTTCACTTTTGTGCAGATAGTTGTGAATAAGTAATTTTGTAATGTAGGCTAGATCTAGATCTAGCCCATATTGTCTATCGGCTACGCCTAATGTTTTTTTTTTCATTACATACCCACTTTGATCACATCAAGACATTGCGGGAGAAATTGAATGATCTTCTCCTGATGCAGATTTTCCTGATTTCCTGGGTTTCACTTTTCAAGTAGGCTATTGATCTAGTTAGATGATGAGTTGGCTGCGAGTTATAGAGAGATTTATATCGGAAAAGAGATTAAGGGAGAGGAAGATTTGGATAGCTTGGAAAGCGAGAGAGAAAAGGTGAGCTAAATTGGGAGAGAGGAGGTCCGAAAAAGAGAGAGAGAAAGACCTTATTTTAGAGAAAGATCTGGAAAAGGTTCGATATAGGCAGACCTTTTAAGAAATGGAAAGCGTAAATTGAATGAATGATTATCTGTGACATAATGAAGCCTAGCTATCTAGATTTTAAGTCTTGATTTAGATTCGATATCGAGAGAGAACTTCTAAAGACAAAGAGATCTATAGAGTGACATATCGGACATGTGGAGAAAGTTGCAGAACTTATAATGGAGACACTCTAGATCTTGATCAGGTTAACATGCTCTTTAAATATTGTGGGTCAATAGAATTACAATATTTATATTAAGGTTCTTCAGGGATGCCACTTTTCCGGAATTCCGGAAATATAATTTGGTTCAGGATCCTCCGGAATTTTTTCTGACTCTTGAGTCCGATGTCCGGAAAACTTTTCCCCCGAAAGTTCCGGAAAGCTGGCGACACCGCCGTATTTTGTTTTTGATTTGGAAAAGAAATACATGTTACTATGGGTCTTTCATGTTCAGCCCTCATTGCTTGCACATAGCTTATATCCACAATCACGAGGACGATTAGTTTTTTTTTCAACGGGCAGATGAGAGTTTATCTCCAAACCCAACCAGCACAAGTAGCAGTTATTCGCCGATTTCCGTGGTCAAATTTCGCATACTTCGGCGTATTTTTAAAAGTGAAAATTATACGCTGTTTATTTCGAAAACGCGCCCTTCTCAGCGAATCCGCCTCTTAAAGCAAAACAATTTTGTTTCTGATTATCATTCAACTACGGTTAATTGCGCAACTTTAAAAAAAGGTAATTTTCAAGTTAACGAGTACGGAAAAGAAAAGCATAGAACAATGTTTATCGAAATGCTATGTCTCTTCGCTGTTTAATTTGCATTAATACTGCTTTATCGGTATCGGCACTGCAGTTGACCTCATCCGGGTTACCGACTTGAACCTCTAGTTTGCCTAATCGACATCGTTTATTCTTCCGAATAATACCGATCTGTCCATCTTCATTCAGCCCTTGGTGATTTTTTCTGACAAAGTGATTCCGGCTGGGGTTTGCTTGATCTGACTCGGATCTATTGGCTATTTTAATGACGGAGCCTTGGTCAAGCCGTTCTAAGCGTATTGATAATTAGGTTAGCGAATTTAACATGCGCGCTCCTCTGGTACTGTTAATAATCAAGTTTTAGTTTTAGCTATTTAAGCTAGATCTAACCGAGTTATGCCTTAATATGTGATAGCTATATTGGATCGAACGATCGGCACATTCTGCATGTAATATAATTTAATGCAAAATTCATATAAACTAGATCTAATGTGGATTTATGCTAATTGTTTCGGTATGATATTCGCTGCTCAAATCTTTTTTAAAAAATCGTGTTTATTCCTTCATGAAATGGACGCACACAACACCGTTAAAAATTTAAGGAAATTCTGATCACCAGTAATGAAATAAGAGCAGATGTAGAGTAATAATAAACTTCGTTGAGGCGGATATAAGTACATGTATAACACAAAAACAATAGGTCTAACTTGAAGCCGGTAAAGAAGAAAATACTGGAAGCCGGTAAAGAAGAAAATATGTTGAATGCCTTGTTTACCGGCAAATATCTGTTAGCGAAACTCGCTTTTTCCTTTAATAAATGTAACCCTTTATCTACCCAGGGACATTCTCAGAGCCTTTTTAAATGGAACAAATTTGAAAAATATTCAACTCCAGGTGGCGGTCCCACCCCCCCCATATCCACTACCAAAGTTCCGGAAATTTCGGTTTGGGTGGCATCCCTCAACTCAAAAAACTCAATTCTAGCTGTGTGAGTTGGGTTGAAATCAGTACAGTGGGACCAGCTGAGGCTAATCTTGTTGATTTATATGCTCTAGAGATTATTGTATAATATTAATAATGAGCTTGATGTATTCAGAACTTAGCAAGTGGAGCACGATTAACATTATGATTAAGAAATTAACAAAAACAAAGTATTTCAAAAGCTTAGAGCCAAGTGGTGGTTCACGATTAACTTCACAAAATCAGCTTAAACAAAATTATTGAGCTTTTTAGAGCTATTCTAGTAGTTGAAGATATTACCTAACATAATCAACAAGGAAAAGAAATTATTGAGCCTCTGGTAATTAGCATTAAGAAACCATCGAGCAAAAAAATAGATCTAAGTCAGTGATTCAGCTCAAGTAAATCCTGTGAAAGATTAACTATGGCTATTTATTTAACGTATTTCTGAGGCACCAACTCCTGTCATTTCAAACTGTACAGTCACTGCTTAATAATACAAAGCTTAGGATGAAATGAACTTTTAGCTTTTCCCAAAAATGTTTATAAATTTTAAGCGATTCCACTGCAATTCAATCATCAATGTAATTTCTGTCCTCTCCTTCAGTTCAAATGTCCACCAGCATTCTGTATAATATAATTATTGGGGGGGGGGGCCTGGCCTTGGGGTAGAACAGCGGATTTCGATGCGAAAGGTCTGGATTCGAGCCCTGGTTGGGTTGGTGTCAGTTTAATTTGACCGTCTGAGACAGGAGTCATGGTATCCCTGCCATGTCTCGTGTGTGGCAGCACATACAATTGTCAGCCTATATATTGCTGATGTTGGCAGTTTTAAATCGAACTCAACAACAACTGTATATATGAATTCTGAATTTCCGCAGGCTTCACAGCTTAAAGCGGCTGCACCTGAGCAAGGTGTCCTACATGAACCTCAGCGACCAGCACAAGTCTCGCATCCTCGGATACATGGACAACCTGGAGACCATCCAGACGTGCGTCGTCCACAACTACGAGGTCATCAAGCTCATCCTGCAGGACTGCCAGTTCATGTTCCTCAACAAGGACGAGTGCATCTCAGATGCGGTAGGTGGATCTAGAGCACTATGTCTGCAGAGTTGTATGTAGGTAGATCTAGAGCACTATGTCTGCAGAGTTATATATATATATGTGCATATTTATGTATTGACTTGGCAGTTCTAAGAGTATTTAAGAAGTTCCATAGTATTGACTATTTAGATTAGCAGAGCGTATGTAGCCTTCTTTCTAAGCTAATAGTCGTTTTTTGATATATTGATTTATGTATCAACTTTCCTTTGAGTTACCAAGTATAGAATAACAGTTAGGATATTTTATAACGCATGTCTTAGTGGTGCTAATTTTCTGTACATTTACGGATTTTCAGTTAAAAAAAAATTGGTGGGAGAGAGAAGTTCAGTAAAAGTCTATTAGAGGGTTCAGTTTTGTTGGCCAGTATATGCAAGAGATTCATCCGGAAACAAAAATAATATTACTAATCCAGTTGGCATCACTAATACATGTAATGTGTCACAAAAGCTTATTATAACTATAATTTTTCAAAAAGTTTAAGGAGTTGAGCGTTGCACAAAAAATTTCACTAAAATCGATTATATTTTATAATATAAATTTGAACGTAGTAAATACAAATTTTTTTTCCCCATTGCCTGGCATTTTTATTTGAACAGGATTTTGAGCGGGTGAAGAAAGCAGACTGTGCCCCGCCCACTTCAGAAGAAATGGACAAAGTGAGGACAACTCTGCGGCAAATAGTGCGGGACTGGAGCGAGGATGGACGGGCTGAGAGGGAAGCGTGCTATCAGCCTGTCATGCATGCTGTGCTCACTGAGTAGGTGTACTCTTTAGTGTTGTGCTCTTGTTTCCTTTTTGGATACATTTTTATATTATTATTAGTTGTAATATTATTATCATTATTGTTATTATTGTTGTTTATATTATTATTATTATTATTATTATTATTATATTTCAGGAATATGATATCAAAACAAATTCACAAGAGTTTTTTTTTTATCATGGCATATTGACTTAATTTAGGAGCACATATGAAATTAGAACTGGTTTTTAAGATAAAATCAGCAGAAATTCATTTTTTTATGTCACCCTTTGTTTAAGCTGACTTGTGGTAACTTTTCAGTATTTAAATCTACAAACCTGGTATATACAAACACAAGCTAATCTGTGTTCATGTTATTTGAAACTGTTTTGCCTTTAGATCTCGGAAACCGTCAGACGTGAAAATTCTGGTACCTGGGGCTGGTTTAGGTCGGCTTGTGTTTGAGTTTGCTCGTCTCGGCTACTCATGTCAAGGGAACGACTGGAGTCTCCACATGCTGCTGGCTTCTAATTTCATCCTCAACAGGTGAGTGTCCTGTGAAGGAGAGGTGGGGGGGTGGACTTTGGGTAGAACATCGGCTTCTGTCGCAAAAGGTCAGAGTTAGAGTCCTGGCAGTTTCGCTCCCTACTGGTTGGGTAGGTGTCAATTTTATGTGATCAACTGAGACAGAGACATTGCCTGTTTCGTTTGTGGCAGCACATAAAATTGTCAGATGTCAGTCTTGGGGTCCGTCCACAATATAGTCTATATAGTAATGATGTTGGTTGTTACACTAGTAGTAGAGAAGCTCTTTCCTAGTTTAACATGTCTGATGGATCCCAAGACTAACATGCAAGGATACCAGGACTCCTGTGTCAGACGATCATATTATACTGATACCAGCCCAACCAGTAGGGGTTGAAATCCAGTTAGTGCTTTTTTGTCACACTAGTGAATGCTGAGTTTTTATTGATTTTTTATAGATTCTGTTGATCCGTATTGGGTGCGGAGAGGAAGAAGGGGTAGGGTACATATTGAAATTTGAGAAAGAAAGAAACGATCAGACTTTTTTCATTTTACTTCAATTTATTTATGATTGCATTTCTTGCAAACATCAATTGCAACTATTTCATCTCTTCTAGGCCTTATTTTAAAGCTTTAAAATCATGCTTTTTTTATAAGACTTAAAAAAAATGAAGGTATTACTTATTGGCATTTGCAAAAGTTACAAAGAATTTTGAACTTGAACTATACAAACTGAAGTGGACATGTTACTCTTTTATGAAAAATATTTATCCTTAGACCAATCCCTCCCAACTAGATGCTATGTATGACTTCTGAGACCAATTTTTTTTTAACCATGAATAATCTGATAACATTTTTTTAAATTAAAGAAAATAAGAACAAGAAAAGAACGAAAGGCCACACAGAAAATGGAAATTTTTATTGTCAGTTTTTTTTTGCTACTTCAGATACAATTTTTTTTTTACAGATTTACATCCATGAAACCGGCTTAACACCCAATACTAAGTAATGGAGTCATGCCTGGCCAAAACAATCATATGATAATAATGAATAACTAAAAAGGATTAAATAATAATGATAATAACAACAACAATAATAATAATAATGATGATGCAACACCTACCCGCGCCTCAGGTGCCAGGAGCGTAACTCGATGGTGGTCTACCCCTGGGTGCACCAGTACACCAACAACCTGGCGACCAAGGACCAGACGCGACGCTGCATGTTCCCAGACATCTCTCCGCTACAGATCAGCTCGGACTCGGACTTCTCCATGGTGGCCGGAGACTTCACCAAGATCTACACAGAGCCCAGTGAGTTGAGGAGGTGGGGGGAGGGGGAAAGATTGGTTTGGAGAAGGCGAAGCTCTTCTCTAGTATAACTTCTCACAGTTCTCAGTCTTTTCCGACCACGCTGCAGCATGCTGTGCTCATTGATATATATTTGATAAATGTTCAATATAATAGCTTTTGTTTTAACTTTATTTTAAAAAACACTCTTAAATAGTGCTTACACAAGTAATGGGCCTGATATCATGGGACGTGAAAAGTTTAGTGTGGTTTTGATTTGTGACAACGTGCATGCAACACACTTTTTAAAACTTTATAAAAGTAGAAGTTGGTCCTGTGCTTTTGACAGAGCAATGAGGGAACCAAGAGTGATGGCAAAGTTATGCCAAAATCAAAAAAAAAAATAATTAAGGTTTACCGCGCGTGCCAAGCTGAGAGTGAGGGTCTATTTCAAATGGCAGGAGCTTCCTGCCTGTCTCATTTTAACGCCTAGCTTAGCCGTCGTATACAACATGTGTCTATACTCTATGAATCACGGACAACTTTAAAAGAATAATATTTGTTGACATAATGCCATTGGAGACAGATATCTATAGGCAGTTGCTAATTGCTGTGTCATAGTTCGAAATTTGATGGTTTCCTCTGCTGCAGTTTTGTGATTAGCCATAATTCCACATACAGTTACTGCCCTTTAGGTACTATAGCAAATTACTTCCCTGTAGTCAGTGTAGCAAGGGAAGCTACAAGTGGGACTCATCATGCTGTAAAGAGCAAAAAATTAGGTTTCCTGCCTTGGATTAGTTATGAATAATTTTTAATCTAAGTAAATTCCAAGTCAGTTGGAACATAGAGACATTGTTGTTTTAGTTGTTTTGTTTTTCTTTTTCATCTATTAATATTATACTTGTAAAAATAAATTTGATTCCTTATAATTAGTGTTTCTGAAAAGCTTGTTATTAAGCTGTGGAAAATGATGTTCTATTTTAATCATTTGAATGACTTGTGAAACACATCTCATGAAACACAGTCGGACAGATATATACATATTGTGTAAATTTTGTCAAACATCTATTTTAAGTTTTATCCTGGGGTCTTGTTCATCTCTCTGCCAGACTCTTGGAACGCTGTTGTGACTGTTTTCTTCTTGGACACGGCACACAACATCATTGAGTACCTGGAGACGATATACACAATATTGGCCCCGGGAGGATACCTCGTCAATCTTGGTTGGTCTTTTCTTGATTTGTTTGTAAATTTCTTGTTTTGTTACAGTGATTGACACACTTTTTATCATTTTACAATAATTATTACATTGATGCCAAATTACCGTAATAAAAGTTTGAATCTTTTTTTTTTAAGTTGGAGGTTGGAGTTCCACCGAAGTAAATTTGTCAATTGTTTTTTTTTTTTAGCGGTTCAATATGTTCTGCCGCTGTACTTTAATGTTCAGCTTAGAAAATAATGATCCACTGGGCTGGCATCATGTATACTTTGTTATAGATATGTTGCTTTGTTTGTTGCAGGCCCCTTGCTGTATCACTAGGCTGGTATGATGTATATTTTGTTATCTATATGCAACGTCGCATTGTTTGTTGCAGGCCCCTTGTTGTACCACTGGGCTGGTATAATGTATGCTTTGTTATATATATGCAACGTCGCATTGTTTGTTGCAGGCCCTTTGCTGTACCACTGGGCTGGTATCATGTATGTTTTGTTATATATATGCAACGATGCATTGTTTGTTGCAGGTCCCTTGCTGTACCACTGGGCTGGTATAATGTATGCTTTGTTATATACATTGCAACATCGCATTGTTTGTTGCAGGCCCTTTGCTGTACCACTGGGCTGGTATCATGTATGTTTTGTTATACAGTGATGCCAATTTTCCGTAAATTTGGTATCATGTATGTTTTGTTATATATATGCAACATCGCATTGTTTGTTGCAGGCCCCCTGCTGTACCACTGGGCTGGTATCATGTATATTTTGTTATATATATGCAACATCGCATTGTTTGTTGCAGGCCCCTTTCTGTACCACTGGGCTGGTATAATGTATATTTTGTTATATATATGCAACGTCGCATTGTTTGTTGCAGGCCCCTTGCTGTACCACTGGGCTGGACAAGTCAATGAGATGTCCGTGGGCTGGTATCATGTTTACTTTGTTATAGATATGTCGCATTGTTTTTTCCAGGCCCCTTGCTGTATCACTAGGCTGGTATCATGTATATTTTGTTATATATACATATTGCAACGTCGCATTGTTTGTTGCAGGCCCCTTGCTGTATCACTGGTCGGAATAATGTATATTTTGTTATATATACATATTGCAACGTCCCATTGTTTGTTGCAGGCCCCTTGCTGTACCACTGGGCTGGACAGGTCAATGAGATGTCCGTGGAGCTGAGCTACGAGGAACTCAGGAAAGTCATGCTGGACATTGGCTTTGAGATTGAGGTCAGTTGTGCTTACAACCAGTGTGAAAGCGCATCTATAGGTTTTTATGAAGAATGTCATGTATATTAACAATTTTCATTTTGATTTTAAGTATAAAATTTTGTGCCTTTCATATATATATTAGGTATATGTCTTAATTTAACTTATATTAAATCCAAATTTTTCTTTTTGGGTTCACTGGTAAAGATATTTATTTCCTAAATGATATTCCTTTTTATTTTCTAAACAATGAGTTTGAACTGTATGCACTTTAAGGGAAAACGATTGTATTTCGTTAAGGACTGATTATTCAGGTGAGAAGTTTTACCAGAGATATAGATTATAGATTTACTTGTAGCTTCACTGAGACAGCTCACTGTGCTATTGACGGAAAGCTAGCGTGACACATGCTCACTCTATTTCTTTGTAGAAATTTAGTTTGTTGACTAAACTTGAGACAGAGTTTTTACTATTGGTGTAAAGAAGGATGCAATCGCCTTCAATATCCTGACCCACATAGTATGCAAAATTCTCTTTGTGAAACCTCTCACTTTTTCACACTCTCTGGTTTTACTGTCCAATCTATTTCTATATTTGTCGGATCAGCTTTTTTCAGAATATAAAAAAAAGTTTTCACGCGATTAATCCTTTGTATTTCTGGAAGATCATGAAAAGTTATTATAATATTAATATACTTTTTTTTTATATAGATTTACTTTTATTTTTTTTAAAGTTCTGTTATAAAAGTACAGGTATATTAATTGTAATGATAATTATAGATCTTTGCAATTTCTTTTTATAGGGATCTACTTTTATTTTTTTAAAGTTCATGTATATATTAATTGTTATGATAATTATAGATCTTTGACTTACATTCCTGCACATGTGTTTCATAGGGCATACCCGCCCTTAATACTTATACATATTAATTTACCATATATTAATTGCATGTGTTTTTTTTTCCCCTTGTTTTCTTCCAGAAAGAGGAGATGAATGTTCGGTGCATGTACACCCAGAACCCGCTGTCGCTGATGCAGAACTACTACAACTGCGTCATGTTTGTGGCCAGAAAGCCGTTGCCGAGACCCACACACCACGATCAAAGCAGCTAGCACACCACACAACCTCGCTCCATCGCCTCCATCTTAGAATCATCACCCCCTCATCCCCACCTCGCCTTCATATATCATTGTCATTGATGATTGTCAAATCATCAGATTTTACTTCATGTCAGTTTCCTCCACCACTACCATCACCCGCATTCCTCCTTGACTCCATAGATCATTGTCATTGATATCAGATCTTCAGATTTCACTTCCATGATAGATTTCTCCACCACCATCACCACCCAAATCCATCTCCCACCATTTTTTTAAATTAATAAATTTTGTATGATTTGAAAAGGTGCTGTAAAAAATTGTTTGTGTGTACAAATTTTATTGTAAGGAATGACAGTGTTTTTGTATTTTTAATTCTTAATTTTAAAATTTTTTGGTACATATATGTAATATGAAACTTCTCAAAATAAATTAAGAGAAAAACAATTTTCAGCCTTTTCTAATTCACCCCCCCCTACAAGCTCGTTATAGAGCTGTGGAAACTGCTATCCCATTTGATGATGTGTTTGAATCAAGTGCTAAATGTCAGCCTAGTGTGTGTACTGTTGTGGTGTGCTATGAGCTTGTGATTTTAATCTAGAGTGTTGATCACAGGATCAATAATGGCAAGTCTTCCCGATCAGTTATTTCAAATAGTTTTTATCCTTTCAAGATCCATCTTACCTTTTAATTAAAAAAAAAAGAGATTGAAGAGATAATATTTTCTTCTTCTTTTCTCGAACATTACAAGAACAGCCTTAGAAATTGATGTCAACTCAGCGCAGTTGTTTGAAGGTCCCCCCAAAATCTTTGTCTTATCTAACTTGTATGATAATGAATCAATAAAATAAAAATGATAATTGAAAAACAATGGTGTGAACGTCTGGTTATATAATTAATATTCATACAAAAATGAATATGCATACAATGATTTAGATAAACAATGGCTTTATATAAATTAATTTTGAAGCACCATTTTACTTTTTCTAACGTACAGTCACTCTTTGATAAACACATGAGATAAAATACTTTTGTGCTGTACCCTAGAGGCTTATCTTAAACTTAATGAGTCCATGGTACTGTGACTGTCAATGATGCCAATTTTCAGTCAAATTACAGATTTTCAGTTAAAAAAATACAATTGGCAAGTCAAGTTAGTAAAGGTTTGGCAATTGATTATGTTTTGTGATTTACTAAGCCGCTTTATGCAAAAGGTTTCAGTAAAAAGGTACTGATCCAATGGTATACCTATGCACTGTTAAACAAAATTATATATACATGTTGAGTATAGTGGTCAAAAGCTCAGTATCAGAAAAAAATGTGTGTAGTCAATGCATTCCTTTGTAATTGAAAGTAAGAAGATAATACATGTATAACAAAGTAATTTTGAGTTAGTTTGTTTTATAGCTCGTCAAGACCGTTTTGTCAGGAGCGGTTCTGTTGTGCCCACAATGTCTTAAAGACAGTTAATAGCAATACATGTACATACATTACACTAGTAGCAACAGGACTCCTTATATTTCTCTGAATGGTAAAATCATAAAAATTGTGTAAAAAAAGGGTCAGTTAAAAATGAAAAATATAATTTTGCATCAGTTTAAAAGATCTATGTGTAGGATGATCATAGATAATATTTGTACATCAATGTCTTTTAGAAACCTCAGTATACGCTGAGGACTAACGTAAGTAAATATTGTCTCTAGTGATTTGGAACTCAGATGCAGATTTCTATCCCTATGAAAAGCCGTGCAGTAGTTTCAGGTAGTTCTGAGCGAACATATTACAGTCACATATGACATACAAAATAAAACAGGATTGTGTAAAGAGAATAAGCAAGGAACTAAGCTGCAGTGCAACAAAAATAAAACATAAACACATATTTATTTGGGAATTACAGAAAACTTCAAGACAAGGTTAAACCAACGACAGTCCAGATATCTACAATATGTATGTACATGTGTATCAATTTTGTCAACAAAAAACATACATGAAAAAGCAAGCCCAGTCTTTTTCTTATCTCCAGCTCAAACGAATCCCCATTCAGTGTTTACAATTAATGGTTCTGTACCCATCCCAAAGTCTTTTCCATACCCGTAAACAATGATGCATGTACTTCCAAAGTTTCAAATGAAAAAATATTGAAAATATTATTGAATAATAATAATAAAAATAATAATAGTAAAAATAGAAATATAAATAAGAAGAAAAAAATGATATAACAATAATAATGATACATGGAATCACACCCATGTACATGTATTAGTTTACTATCATTAGTGTAAATATTAGTAGCAACAAGGTACATATACGTGTAAAGAATCGGCCTCTTGCCTATCCGTGCTAGAATTGTGTACAGGTGTGACCCTTCTAAACCACACACTGACATCCTCTGTCGGATCAGTCGGAGATGAAACTCATCTCAAGTGTCTGACGGGGTCAGATCTTCTCATCTATCAGGATGGACGTGTGGCGATCGGTAGGCTATGCGTCGTAATGTGGGCCTCTCTCTTTGGGTCTCTATGAGTATCGTTCTTCATCTTTGTCTGACGTCCGTCTTGGGGCCCGTCCACGATATAGCCTATAGTTGCTGATGTTGGACTTTAAAACCCAACCAACCAAACCAAACTCTCTAAGAATCTAAGTCTCAAACCTTATTCCCCCTTCACTCCATCTCCGGTGCCAGCCCACAATTGACGGTTCCTGCCCTTTCAATGCCAACAGCATCACTACTAGTACTAATACTACTGGGGTAGATCTGAACCGTACTAAAAGGTTGAGCTCGAGTGGTCCAGTACTCGTTTCCCTCAGTCAATGAACCGACACATTGACATTGATAGTCTAGCACCGAAGCAGGTGGGAGACTGCCAAACAATTACAATACAAATTACAAAGTAGACATTTTCATTTTGACCTTTGTTTCGAAATGGAATCACTCTCTGAGAGTCTGAATAACATAAGAACAAGAGAAGAAGGGACAGGGTTTACTAAAAACTACAACATATGTTTACGGAAATGTAGTGGTAACTGTAACTAAGGTGGGCTTCTTTGTCAGTTGGTCTGTCAGTTGATTTTTCAGGTGGATTCCATCAAGGAGGGAGAGAGAGAGAGAGAGAGAGAGAGAGAGAGAGAGA
>RQTK01000991.1:49752-64592 GCA_003991915.1 Elysia chlorotica | reverse complement strand
TGTTTCCCTTAAACCATTTTCCCCTTTCACTATGTTTCCCCCCCCCCCCCATCCCATTTTAATGAAATTGAGCTAAAAAAAAAATAATAACACCCTGCTAAAAAGACTTTCAGAAAAGATCCTTACTAATTTTGTTAGTAACTTTCAGGAGAAGACGAAGAGCTAAGCAGCAAAACATGACTGTTGGGGAACATAAAAAGGAAAAAAATATGTGGAAAAAAATAACTCAGCAAAAGGCTTTGAAATGTCAAAAGGCAAAATACGGAAGACTAAAAAAAAAAATAGAAGATCGCGAAGGGGTCTAAATTTAAAGAAAAAAAAAGAAAAAGCAGAAACCATCCAGGTCCTTATTCATTCTGTTTTGACAAGCCAAATTTCCCAAGTGTTTGGCCAATGGTTATGCAATTTGGTCTTGGCAGTCCTATCAGTAGTGGAGAATAATATGGCAACCAGAGAAACAACCATCTTGAGACCAAAAGTTTATTGATCTATTCAAAAAGCATAGAATGCATGTAGTGGTTTTTCGCCCGCGTTCTGCTACTTTGATGCCCTTTCAATCTGCGAGCAGAACGTTCCCCTGGCTTTTCCCCACTCAACGACCCCCATCCCCTCCCCCTCCTTCAACTCTTCGTTGTACGCTTTTCACCATTTACTATTTCACTATATACATGCTATCTCTTATCTCTAGGAGTGGAGAAAGGGAAATATTGCAAATATAAAGGGAGGCAAAGATGAAGAGAGACAACTAAAAGAAGAAGGAGGGTAACCCCCAGAGGAATGAAGACATTTCAAACAGGAAGGGAGACAAAGCAAAGAGAAAGGGAGACAAATCAAGGAGGAAGGGAGATAAATCAAGGAGGAAGCGGGGAAAAGGCAAGAAGAAAGGGGGGCAGTGCAAACAGTTTGTTTGCTTGTTTGCTGTTTGCGTCAGTACTACATGTAAATGAACTATATTGTGGACGGGTCCCAAGACTAACTTTAGAAATTTTAACGTTCTGCCGCAAAAAGACAGTGCGGGGATACCATGACTCCTGTTTAAATTAAGCACATTTCACTGACACCGACCCTACCAGTAGGGGAAGTAATTGGAGGTATACATTTCTGACTGATCGTGGGTTTCGAACCACGGACCTTTCGATTTGGAGACGCAAAGCTCTACCACTTGCGCCAGCCCTACCCCCCCCCCCCCCCCCCCCCCCCTCTTCCTCATCCCCAAAACGCATAGAGAAAGGGGAGACAAAGCAAAAGAAGAAGGGAGACAACACAAAGGTAAAGAAAGACAGCGCAATGACAAAGGGAGACAACACAAAGGTAACGAAAGACAGCGCAATGACAAAGGCAGACAACTCTATCAGCGACACAGACAGCTCATCTGACAACAGCACTTGTGGGTTGGAAACATTGCGTCTAAAGATGCGCTTACCCAGACAGGTGCCGTCAGGCGGAGACAGAGAGATGATACAATCTGACAAGTCACGCCAGGCACCAACGTATATGCACCATTAGATTAGCAACAACATCGCTACAACGTACACAGAATCGGGAGGCGGTTTAGTAGTAGAAAACTTGCGATAAAGGGTCCATAAGGAAACGAAGACGATAGGTGAGTTAGTTTGCACGGAAGTCCAATCATAGCAGTGCTTTATTTTAGACTTACGGAATAAATGAGTGATTTAGAAAACGCATGCCTAGCGGTGGCCCTGGGGTAAAACATTGATTTCCGACACAAAAGGTATGTGGTTCGAGCCCTGGCGATTTCGCTTCCTACTGGTTGGGTCGGTATCAGTATAACGAGACCGGCTGAAAAAGGAGTAATGGCATCCCCGCCCTGCCTCGTGTATGGCACGCATAAAATTGTCAGACATCAGTCTTGGGATCCGTCCACAGTTCAGCCTATATAGTTCTTATTTTGGACGTTAAACCAACTCAAATCAACTACCTAACGGCGTGATTATGTCATCCGTTATCGCTGTGTGATCGCAAGGCACGCAGTAGAGCCTACAGTTGACGTTGGTAAAACCCACACAGTAATAATTAATACTATCACTGATCAGTTTTTTTTTCACCACCGTGAACGCTCAAGTCTGTCAAGGTGAGGATTATTATTAGTTTAGCCTGCTCAATAACCAGACAGTGTCGTTATGTCAATGGGAACATGGGACACTAACTAAAGTCCTCATAGATTTGTCAATAATAGTGACTTTCAGTATTGCGTCAAAAGCCAGCTCTTGGAGTCATTGTATCCCCGGCCTGTATCGTATGTGGCAGCATAAATTTGTCAGACGTCAGTCCTTGGTTTCATCCACAATATAGCCTATGTAGTGCTGACGTTGGACATTCAACCAACTCAACTCACTCACCACTTCTCCTTTTCCTCCTGCTAATTTCCATTATGTTCGTTTCATCCACTGTACCCCTCTCCCTCCCTTGCACTCCTTTCCATCCTCACTGTATCCACCTCTTGTTCAATACTTTTTCCTCACTCACCAAACCGCCCTCAGTAACTGTAAATCCGTCTTCAGCTCCTAACAGGAACACAAATTAGCCAAGTTTTTAATTAGATTAAACCTTCCTCGGGAACACTTCGTAAACCAGTAAAAAGCAACAACCAAAACAAAACAAAACAACAACCCACCATCAGGCAAAACAGCCCTACCCAAAATTTAATTTAGCTGTTGTCCAAAGCCAGTTTAAGAAGAGGAAAATCTTTCCCGGTGTTCCATCTAAACGGAGTGTTAGAAGAATGAAGAGAAGCTTTGAGTTGATTAGGCCTGCGCTAGTAGTGGCTGTGAATGGACATTAATTATTAACCAAACTGAACTCGGTGGACCAGGAGACTGCTATTGTTTTACATGCGAGTTAGTGTAAGTTGGGATTTTTTGGGGTTGTTGGTTACCTTATGAAGTTTAATCTATATGTAGGTTTGGTTACTTTTAAACGCCAGACCAGTTTAAAGAATGTCGTTTGGATTAGAAAACGCCAAAAAAAAAAAAAATATATATATAGAGATCTGACTGAATCTTGAAACCTAAGTTTCTTGGATATTGACATAATAGTTAAAACACTTTAAAACTAAATGATGCCATAAAGTTGTTGGTTGGCTATGCAGAAACTGCCCCTAAAAAGTTAAACACAGCAACGAAAACAAAGAAAGAAAAACACAATTGCACAACAATATGCAGAACCCTTCAATTCTAAAGATAATGGCTAAAATATTGGTTTTATGAAATAAACAGACTTTGTTATAGAAGACTTAAGAACAAAAATCATACCTGCATTAGGAAATAATTTGAAGTTATCCGGTTTTTAAGAGCAACAAATATTGCAAAGCGTTAGGCCCAAGACTTCCATCATACGGTGTTGTTTATTGAAGGGAGCGCAGCAGTCCTAGGATAGAGTATAAGTTCCGACACCAAAGGTACGTGTTTCGAACCCCACGTTTTTCCCCTTCTGCTGTGTCAGTATTACGTGACCAGGTCCCAGGCGCCTCGATATGGGGTCCCATCGCCGTATAAGACTTAAAAATGTTTAGTTACTGCTGTTTATTCATTGCTGCCCACACGAGGACAGAGAGGGGATACTAGAACTTGTGTCTCGGCTGGACACCATTGCCAGCATCTCAAAGTTCATCTCCGTCACCACCACCAACATCACTGTCACCACCACCAACATCATCATCACCTCCATCACAAACACCAACATCATCATAACCTCCATCACAACCACCAACATCATCATAACCTCCATCACAACTACCAACATCATCATAACCTCCATCACAACCACCAACATCATCATCACCGCCAACACACCAACACCATCATCACCATTGTCTAAAATATCATCACCTTCACACCCTACCATAACCATCATCACCATCACCGTCATCAACACTAATTTTTTAACAAAACAATTAAGAAAATTCAACAACAACAACAACAACAACAACAACAACAACAACAAAATCTTCTCCAGAAAAAACACAAGCATGATTTCATTTCTTAAAAAACGTAGTTCATTTATTTTCCAATAAATTCAAAGCATGCAATGAAAACAGAACAGAAACCTAAAATAATTTTATCATTATCATTATTCAATTCACATCTATGCATCTAGCCTTGTGCATTTGAAGATATCAATCATGCAACAAATTAATAATTTGTACACTAAATCATGTTAGGATGGTAACACCGTATGATGGAGCTAAAGTACAATGTATTGGTGGGTACATTATTTAAACTTGGAATGGCGGTATTATTGTTTGACCAATAAGCCTCAAACTAGATCTACGTGTAAACCCTGGTATAAAATTTCACATGAAATGATCTTTGCATGGTGGTGCTATAACATTTCAGTAAAAAAAAACAACACACTAACACTGAATACTATTTAATATGACGTTACTATTTGTCACATTCTAAATAAAAGTAAATGAAAAAAACATAATCGCTTTCCCGATTCCGATTCTGAGATCGATTCACATCACACATCTTGAAAAATACGACTTTAGGTAACGGAAATTTTGCGTATTTCAAAAATTCATATCTTTATGACCAATAAAGATAAAATAACAATTTTTACACACGAAAGCTTAGTTTTTTGTGTCCTTCAACCAAAAATTTAATGTTTACGCTAACAGCTTACACGTACACGATAACACTCGGTTGAGATAATCATAATTATAATAATATGATTACATACTTATTATAATATAAGGGAAACAAAAATCGAGGCTACCTAGCCGTAGTAAATCAGAAAGTAAAATTAAGGCATTGGTCCGCGCATTCTAACGCGTGTTTCATCGAGGTCGTGTGGTCCACAAGACAAGACAATTATTATTCTGTACATGAACTAATTACTTTTTATGGCAGTCAACTAGATTAATTTTCATCTTCACTCAGAAACTCTTGGTTATCAATCTTAAGCGAGGCTTCCAAAAATTAACAGGTAGGCTTATCGAATTAACAAACATTTGAATTTAGAACCACAGTGAATAATATCATTAAAATTTTAGGCTTATTTACGACAGTTTACTTTCTCAGTCTAGTAGGTAGGGCCTAGTAGTTGAATTGGTTCAACGTCCAACATCAGCACTTTATAGACTATCTTGTGGACGGGTCACAAGACTGACGTCTGACAATTTTAAGTGCTGCCACACGCGAGACAGGGCGCGGATACCATGACTCATATCTAAAGCTGGTCACATTAAACAGACGCTGATCCAACCAGTAGGGAGCGAAATCGCCCGGGCTCGAACCACGGACCTCCTGCGTCGGATGCCGATGCTCTACCCCAGGGCCACCGACACCCCCTCCCCCCTCAGTCTATTACTGCATTAGGCTTTAAGGCTGGACAAAAAATATTCACTGAGCAATCTTTCTATCCACTGTTAACAAGTTAAAATACATAGACCGCTATTTACCTTCTTATTGAAAGATGTGTTCACTTAATTAAAAAAAAAAAATTCCAATTCGGTGACTTTGCCTGTTATTTTGGGTTGCCTCGATCTTAATACAATAATTAATTATAGCACAGTACAAAGTTGGTCCGTATAGGCCAGAGGGTTGATTGGGTGGTTGGTTGATTGACTAGAATAATAATTGTTTGCGTATCAAGGTTTTAATAAACATTCTCTCTCTCTCTCACACGCTTTATATCTTTTTTTTTCGCGCACACACACACACACACTTCCTCTCCCTCTTTCACTCACTCTCTCTTCCCCTCCCTCTATCTCTTTCACTACTTTCCCCTCCCCTCTTTCACTCTCTCCATTCTTTTTTGCCATCGATCTATATCATACATTCTTAGTATTTACATAAATTAAATATATATTGATATAAAAACTGAAGAAATCGTGGTAGCAATCTTTGCACTAACAAATAAAAATGATAAATTTGGATACCAAACCCTGTGGTACACTTAAAACGTTCTTCTCCTTTATTAAAAGAAAAAAAATAAAATTAAATCACGTCTCTTTCTTCTTCTAGAGAAAGGAGCGCACAGTTCAAAATGCAATTAATTGTGTATACTAAACAATCAAAAATTCCACTGTAAAAAAGTTTTTAAAATGATCACTTTAACAAAATGATTCAAAAGTCTCCTACGGTACTCTTGATGTAAACGGTATAATTTTATATCAAAAACACTCCAAGGTAATACAGGCATATAATTACAAGATAATTACACAAAATGCTGATATGATGAACTTAACTTTTAAGAATCAAATACTGTATGTATACTTTGAACATGGTGTTTTCTCTTTAAAATCATAAAACAAAATGAATAAAGAGATGCTAAAAAATAGAAGAAAAGGAGAAGAAAAAAACAACAACAACAACATAGCTTACTGCGCTGAATTACAAAATGTTCAAAAATATAAAACATAAAGAAACTCATTATTAAAAAAGCACCTATACAGAAACATAAAAAAATAAAATTGAGAAAAATATTAATTTACACTAATCAAACTGGAGACTCTTAAAAAATAAAAGAACAGTCAAAACATGTGGAACTTCCAAGCCTGAAATTAAAATTGTTTTTCTTGTGTCAACTTGTAATGTGAATCTATGCAGGAGCCTTGCAGAACGTCCGACTTAAGTAGGACAATAAAGACTTTGCCATTCATACAACAATAACGAATGACATAACCACGCCCATAGGCATTGAGTTTTTCGATCGACTCATTGGCTCCGTAAGTCTAAGATAGAGCTATGATTGGACGCCGGTGCAGATTCCCCTACATATCGTCTTCGTTTTTGCTATGGGTCTCATTATCGCAAGGACTCTTATGATGAAAAGTATAGTAGCTAACATTATATAACTACACAATGTACATAGGCGATTTCACCACACAGGTGGAGAACAAACACTCACAGAGGAAGCAGTGGTCACCTGGTTAAATAATAGAATTTTGATCAGCAGTTCGGTGCAATAGGGAGATATCAAAGCATGATGATACATGTTCAAAATATATTGATAAATATTATTATTGATGTTACAACAGGATCGACTAGGCACACACAGTCCCCAGCCTTAACAGACCTGAGACTCGACTCGGCAATGTCTGACATCGATGTAGAGAGCACTAGCGCTTGGCTCTGGGGCTAAATTATTTGTTTTTTTTTATGAACTACAAGCTTTATCGTAACCATCACCTGTTTTAATAAGAAAAAAAAAACCGCACACAATCTATATATAATCCTAGGGTCAATTTAGTCGCCTTGGGATCTTGATTTATGTGTGCCATACGAAGCCTGGCGGTCAACCTAGGATCGAACATCGGATCTTTAGGTCGCCGGTCAAGAGCGCTACTTCCACAAGTATCATCGCGGCTTTATCTTGCTCCGGTGGTCAAAGCTTATGTATACATGTGTGTGTGTGTGTATGTATGGAAAAAAACAACAACATATGGTGCTCTTTGCGTGTGGTGTGGTGTGTAACTTAAGACTAAGTTTACAAGTGGCAGTAGGTTTAAGATGTTTTTAAATGTTCAATCTCTCTAGATCTATATCTAGTGCATTACAATTGTGAAAAACACTGTATCATGAATTTGTGCGTACCGCTTGCCTAGTTTCTGAGAAATGAACTGTTTCCAAGAAAGCGTACAGGATCTAAGTATCTAAGTCACCAGTAAAGCACCTAGAAAATGTCTCCACTCCCCCTCACCCCCACCCCCCCTTTTTTTGTTTGTTTGTTTTCTCTCTCCAATCAACTCTCCATAAATATGTACACAGTCAGTCTTTGAGACTCGACCAATTGACGAAACGAAACATTATGTATCGCCGTGTGGCGAATATCACAGACTCTGACGTCAGCTAGGCTTTGGCACATACTTGTAGCACATTAAACACGTATCAGTGTACACACGCAATATATCTCATCATACACATAATTGTAGCACATTAAACACACGTCAGTGTACACACTCATTATATCTCAACACACATACTTTAAACAATTATGTCGGCACACAGACTCGTAAAACACGAAGAAACATATACCTTACACAGAAAAGACATGGAGTAACAGAATAGTTTCACAGACAATAAGCAACATAAAAATTACACAGTCTAAACGCAAACTATATATCAGTACACACGTGTCAACACACACACTAGTAACACATTACATCAGTATACACGTATCAACACACAAACTTGCAACACATTACACAACACAACAGCAGTCTCATAATGGCAGGCGGAGGCAAGAATAAACGTTTTTTTGTTGTTGCATCACACAGCACCCAAGGCACGCGCCTAATTTGACTCATCTAAAAGACTACTATTACTTCTTCATTATAAGACGACTAGTTTCTTTTCATCATACATGTGCATCCTATCCCAGCTGAGATCCGAACCTGAAACTGTTTTTGTTCATCAGGCAACAGCTCTACGGCTGAGTTGGTACCCCATGCTATTTTGTTTCCTAACAATAATAGTTTCTGATTCTGTAAATTTGGTAGTCAAATTAACAAAATGCACTTATGTAATAATAAATGTGCGGAGATACTGCATTTGTTAAGGGCCGGAACACTTGCATTATGGGTTTTTTTTCTCTGAAGACTGTTTTATCTAGCTCCCCGATGAGTTTCTACACACTGCATTTTTTTGCCTGCTTGATGTTCCAAGTCTTGGTTAAAATAGCTACATCATAGACTTCTAATTTAAAGCCCCCACCCTCCACATACACCCCACACACCCTCCTATCTCTCTCTCTCTCTCAAAACCGGTATCCTAAAAAAAAAAAAAAAACATTATTCGACTATACTGCCGTACCCTAGCCTCAACATTACCATATTGATATAAAGTGATGTGATGAAGATAATAACGATAGTCTATGCCAACTAGAGCCATATATAACCTGACTTTAACCATGGTTAAGTGAATCCGCGAAAGATTAATCCTGCAGAATCTGATATCATGATTTAAAATACACCAAAGAAACATAAATTAATGTACTCGTAGATTAGTTTACTTTCAATTAAGAAATCAGAACATAGCATTCATACAGTCAATCAAATAGTTTAAAACAAAGTCTCGTTTCCATCAACCACATACAACCAGGAACACATTAACTAGACAATTATAACCAAAAGCACATACTTTTTTCCAACCAATCATACTAGTGCTAAGAACGTATTTTGTTAAGCCAATCATAACCAAGCTATAAGAGTATAGTTTATCCTGCCAATCATAACCAATAAAACACTTTGCTCAGCCAATCACAGCTTCGTCTTGTAGCAACAGGGCTAAATACTAGCCTCTTCCAATCTCCATCCAAATTGAGTCACGCGACCGAAATAAAACCCGATTCAATGTTGGCGGTGAAGACTTAGAGAAATTCTTTAGGAGGGGTAGAGTGTTCTACTTATCGGTTTTGGGTCGTTGTTGATGGGAAATTCTTGTCTTGTCCTGTCCTTTTTGATGATCCAGTCCACGTGGTGATTTCTGGGTCTGCTGGTACTGAGCTGGTTGTTGTAGCTAGATATCCGTGTGGTCAGAGTCCAATCTGTCTTGGACTTTCGCTGTTCTGTTCCACGTGGTGTTGGCAGCTTCTGAAAATATAAAATTGAAAATCTCGTAAAAGGGTGAAAAAGAGATTTGACCAACATTCCTACTCTCCAGCCAGATAAAGTCACATGACCAAAATAAAACCTGATTCAATGTTGGAGGTGAAGACTTAGAGAAATTCTTTCACAGCAGAAACCAGTCAACCGCCTAGAAGTATCCGTTAGTGCATTGTCCACCACCACAAGGCAGGGCCTTGTAGGCAAAAACAGCAACAAGCCCAAAACAAAACACGGAAGAAATCGTGATAGCAGTCTTTGCACCAACAAATGATCAAAATTAATTATAGACATAGATACCAAGTCATGTGGTATATGCATGTGGTCTTTGGGTCCTGTATAGTCATTTGAAAGCACATTGACTTTAAGTCATGATATTATTATAAATATAATAGATGAGTGGCAACACAGTTACATGATACCAGCATTGTCACCTTCCATGCACTTGTAACACAGGGAGGGCTGGTTGGGTATGAAGCGACGAGCGTATAACTTCTTTGGCATCATCTAAGGCCTTCTGATTGCTTGCGAAGACATTACACAAAATACATAAACTGAAAAGTTCTCTCAGGGATTCCCGAACGAACAAAACGTTTTGTTGGGTTTTGTTTATAGGCGTTCCATGTCGGTATCGCCATGTTTAAACGTGATAAGTTAAGAAACAGCAGGACGGGACCTGATAGCTTTGTGGTCATAAAATGACATGAAGTCTCAACATTTATACAGATAGCAGCTCTTGGTTAAGGCGCCATTACTGCTGGTGGTAAGGAAAAAGTTAAAGACATTGCTTGGTTGCCGGCTTGTGGCCGAGTGACTAGAGCCATCACACCATGATGTCAGGGTTGTAGGTTCCATTCTCCTCCCCGTGGAGCTCCTCCGGGTTGATGATGTAGCTGCCTGAGGTCGTGGTGTTGTCGTCGTTGTCTTCGTCGTTGAGGTTGAGGTTCGGACGCCAGGACGTCTCGAGGCCGCGGGCCCTGCGCCAGGCGGGGTGGGTGGAGTCTGGGCCCGGGGGCGTGGCCAGGCCGTGCTGGGGGGCGGAGCCTGAGTACGGCGACGAGAACGTCTTGAGGAGCGTCTGGTTCTGCTGCGCGCGCTTCACGCGGAACGGCCCGTCCACGTCGTTGTTGGAGAGCGTGAGGCGAGCGCCCAGGTGGGCTTGGTGTTGCTGCAGACTGCTGCCGTTGTTGCTGCTGCTACCACCACTACCACTACCACTACCAATGTTACTTCTACCACTACCAGTGCCGCTACCGCCTATAGTGTTGTAGTTGCTGAAGCTGCTCGTTTTGCCAGTGTTTCGAGGATGTGTCCCGCTCTCGAACGTCTTGAGGGACGGGGAGGGCGAGGAGCGAGCGGAGGCGCCGGCGGGGTATCCCAGACCTCGCGCGGGGAGTCGGTCGAACGACCGGCGGATGTAGCAGTGTTTTGGCTGCTGCTGAAGGCTGTGGTAGTTGTTGCTGTTGCTGTTACTGTCGCTGTCGCCGTTGTCGTCGCAGTGCTGCTGCTGTGGTAGCATGGGGGTGGGGGAGCCTGGGATCTCCTCCTCCATGCCCGAGGGGTCCAGGTGGTGTTGGGGGGCGGGGCGTCTGGAACCTCCTGTCATGGACTGGCTCTTCCTCAGCCCTGTGGGTGGGGTAAGAGATAGATGGGAGAGTGTGTGAGAGCATGTCATGGTTGTGGTTTTGGAATTTTAGAGTGGTTACGTGGCAAGAAAGAGGGAGAGGGAAAGAGATGGGAGAGAGATAGAAAGAGAGAGATAGACAGAGGAAAAAAGAATGCAGGGACAGAGAGAGAGAGAGAGAGAGAGAAAGAGAGAGAGAGAGAGAGAGAGAGAGAGAGAGAGAGAGAAAAGAGGAAGAGAGCATGTCATAGCTACTGTAACAGATTCGATCTATCGATCTAGAAGATTCAGATCTAACAGAGAGATTGTATACGGTTCCATTTGTAAGCATACATTTACGTCTCAATAGAACATACAGCAACGGTGCTAGTTGTAACATGAATGAGATACAATCATATAAATGCATGTACTTTTTAATATGAAAAAAATCTACTTAGCATAAAAACTTAGCCGGTGCATTAGTTTTTATCTAGGCAACATTTTAAAATGAACAATTTTTTCTTATTGTCTTGGAGATTCTTAAAATGAAAGGTCAACTAGTTAACGATGTCCTACTGAGTAGAGAAAAGATGAGTTGGTATAGGTGGGTATATTTTATAGTCAGAGCTTGCGGAAACACCACAGCGTGTACTTAGATAATAAAAGGAAAACAAAGATAATACCAGAGAAATTCAGGTTTGATTTAAAGCAAAGAGTGCTTAGGAAGAATTTGTTGCGAAAATCGTGTGAAGCAAAAACGATTGAAAATTTGAAAAAAAAAATCTTGTAATTGGTTGACCAGAATTTTTAATTTTTGTTTCTAAGATTTTTGTTTCTAAGAATAAAAAAAGAAACAACCTTCTTAATAACTATCCCAAGTCACTGGGCATAACAAAACAGAGTGCGTAGACCAAAGGCATCTTACTTAACACTGCCTATTGAACGCGAATTCTTTCAATTCATTTAGATTTAACTTATTTTAGCACCGTAATATTTATTATTATGTAGAGGAAAAGTCCAGCAAAATTTTGTCATCGAATAGGATGAACATTAAGGAATAATAATCGGGGGGAAAAAGTTTCATTACGAAATGCCCGAACTTTAGATTTATTGAAGAGTATTGAATCATTAAAATAGAAGCACAATGCGCCTTGTGATCCTTTATATGTATGTATAGATACGATTAGACGAAGGGCCAGTTCAAATATATTATTACACCCTACTGAAGGGAGGGGGGGGGGGAGTTGAGTTGGTTTAACGTCCAACATTAGCACTATATATGCCTAATTGTAGACGGGTGCCAAGAATGACGTCTGACAATTTTAAGTACTGCCACACACGAGACAGGGCGGGGATACCATGACTCCTGTCTCAGCCGGTCGCATTAAACTGACGAGTGGGGGTGTGAGTGGGGGCGGTTGGGGATGAGTGATATCATTGACAGTTGTAGGAATTGTTTTCAGAGATGGGAAAAATGTGTAATAAAAGAGGAGAGGGTCAAAAGTTCCCCAAATAGGCGTCATAATATATTTGAACAGCTACAAAAAGAACAATGTAAGTTTTAGACCCAACCTTTCTTCGCTTTACGAGGAAAAATTAATGCTAGCGATATATGACAGGTGAAACATTAGATATGTTGAATATGTTGTTTACAAAGCAAAGATTATGTCAATATATAAAAGAGTAATTGGAGATCAGTGCTACTGCTACACACTGTGGAAAATTATGAGAAAAGATAAGATTTTACCTTTAATAAATATTCTACTTAAGACTTTTTGAACATTTTGGAGTAGAAAGCCACCGAACTCAACGTGTTTCTAATAAAAAGTTAATTATAACTGTATAATTGTCATGAAATGAAGTATATGTATATGCGGTTCTGTTGGATTTAATCGTCTATGACCATATTGTAATATATTGATAAACATTTTACTCAAATAAGTTGAATTTTGATGTTTAGTTACTTCAGTTTTCAAACTTGTTAATTGAATTTTCATGATATTGCTTTCAAAGCAATTAATTAAAACTTTGATGAGTCTTTTGAAAGCTATTAAATGAATTTCATGATACGTTCTTTCATAAAAATGAAAGGAATGCCCGTGCATACAGTACTTAATTAGCAAAACGTATCAAAGACTCGGATACAGAAAATAGTCTAGAAACTTTTTGGCAGATGATTTTTGGGATAGGAATATTTTTTCAAGTATCATATCAACACAATTGATTGTCATATAGATATTTAGTGCTACGCCAATGTGTGAATTGCAACAAATATGTAAAAAAAAACAAACAACAAAAAACAAAACAAAACGAAGAAACCCCATATTTTTTTACAGCAACAAGAGTAGGATTCCAAGCTGAATAATGTAAAAAGGTGACCAAGCTCAATTTGAATAATAAATGTCACAATGGTGAGAAAAACACAAAACAAAAACAGGAGGATTTATTTTTTAAGGAAAAGGGGGTAGGGAGGGGGGTTAAGTGGAAGGAATACACAAACCTAAACAAGCCTTTATAGCATAGCAGCCCTTTTGTTGTAGCACGGGGCTTTGCTAGGGGGGGGGGGGGGGGGGGCATATATTAAGCTGGGAAAATAACTGTGCTCCCAGTACAGTGGTGAAAATAGTGGAATATAATAATGTGATAGATAATAAAAGCAACGGAAGACCGAAAGCCAAGGAATAGCCGAATATAGTAACATTACGATAAAATTATTCCTGATAATAATAATAATAATAATAATAATAATAATAATAATAATAAAGGACTAAACAGTGACTAGTAATAACAGTGCTCGATAGCTCCCAAAAAGCCCAGGCTAGAGTGACAGCCAAGATATCAAAGCGGGTGAGCGGGTGAGTAGTTGAGGTGAGCAAGTGAGTGACCGAGTGAGTAAGGGTCAGGTCTCAGCTTTGAGGGAACCCTGCCATGTCTGATTGTCTCACCGCCAGGCGTCACGGTGGTCTCCTCGCCACCTATGAGTAGACAGTGTCTAGTAGGGGCTACACGTAGCTGACCAGTGAGGAGGAGTCCAGCTCTGTGCTCAGCCCCCACTGACTGTCCGGCCGGACGGACCCGGGGTGGAAAGGTAGGGGGGATGGGGGGAGCACGTCAGGGCTATCACCTGCTCAAACACGTTACAGGGGGAGGGTGTTGGGGGTTGGGGGGTGGGTGGAGAGATGTTAAATTGTTAAGTCATCTATTATTTCTCCAGGAGTTAGCGTGATAAGATGAATGAGCGAGTGAGTGAGTTTGTTTTTACGGCACGTTAGTACGGTAAGATGAACCGGAGCTTTCCATGTCTCTTCGTCTTCGATCTTTTCGTTCACTGAGCTACAGGCATGTATGTTAGGGTACCACTTTGGGTTGAATTGTTGTTGAGTTGGTTTAACGTCCAACATCAGCACTATATAGGCTATATTGTGGACGGACCCCAAGACTAAAGTCTGAGCATTTTTGGTGCTGCCACACACGAGACAGGGCGGGGATACCATGACTACTGTCTCAGCCGTCCACATTAAACTGACACCGACCTAACCAGTAGGGAGCGCAATCGCGCCAATTTCGGTAAAATTTTCTGTCTTCTCGTGCTCATATATTGAGCCGTGCGCCGTTCTAAACAATTTATTCTAGATCTACATGTAGGCGATAAAACGGCAGTCCTCTGTT
>RQTK01000991.1:27723-42197 GCA_003991915.1 Elysia chlorotica | reverse complement strand
GGGGGGGGGTATGTGAGTAATCACCATTCAGAGATCACGAATCGACAGCGCACTGTGAACAAGGTGTCCAAACATCATCGCCCTCCAGGCTTCTTCTAATTAGATTGCTGTGTTGATCAGCCCATCCCCAAACTCACTGACCTAATTTCAGAGACTTCATCAAAAACAAAACAAACAGAGAAAAAAGCTCAGTGCATCTCAACACCTCTACAAAGGGTCGAATCTGCACGCAAGCCAAACCCTCTCAGCCAAATGAATTCCATACAGAGTTGAGTTGCGTTCAACGTCAGCACTGTATAGGCTATATTGTGGACGGATTCCATACAGTCATTTATTCCATTTATTCATCTACTCATGTATACATATACATATTCATTTATTCATCCATCCACCCACACACCAACTACCAACCCTTACAGCCACAATCCATCTACCCATCCATTTCTATCTCCACTTATCCACCGATTCGTCCATCAATTTATCCACCAACTCCTCTTTTACCCACCCATCCATCCATCTATTTACTCATACGTTTCTATTCCCGTCCATCCACTCATTCCTTTTCATGTATCCACCGTCCATCGACACACCCACAAGATGCCAACCCATTACCCCACTCATCCACGTATTCTTCCCATCAACACATTTCATCCCTCCACCGATTCCTCTCTTAACTCTTCATCCATCAAACAAACACGCTAATCCATTAATCCGATACCCTCTCTAAACCTGACCAGGATTTTCTCAGCACCAGCCCAACATGATCCGGGAACACTCTGAAGACTAGTAGTGCATGGGCTATATCCGCATTACTGAATGCAGTGTCCTTAGCCAGGCATTAGTACAGAGTCATCACTAAGCCCTTTGATTCAAAACACTCTAGGCCGTAAGTACAACGACGTAGAAGCTTACGACTCGTCGTAAGAATATGATACTAGATGAAGAATGCATACGCGTGTGTATACGACGAATCGTAAGCTACACTGACGTTGTACTTACGGCCCGGCCTCTATATCAAAACGCTAGCTCTAGACACTTATAGTTAGAGAAGCTGTCGTAAAGGACATGTAAAGGAACCATCGTGGAAAGCTAGGAGACGTTAAACGCCGCTCTTTCTCTCTCTCTCTCTCTTGCTCAAGAGGACTCAAAACTCCTAGCAGAGACAGTAATGGTGAGTCTGTACTTTTTTTTTTTACAAGAATCGGCCCAAAACACAGGTTGGTCCCACAGCCCGTGAATTCGGCGATCGATCTCAAGGATTTGGAACTCCAGAGTTCCGAGACAGACGTGATTGAGGGATTGGAGGATTTTGGTGGAATTCTCATGGAGTCCTGACTTGTGTGGTACTAAGGGATTCCAACAGCTATCCTCAATGTTAACTCGATATTCTACAATTATTCAAAACATAATATTTTTATAATTTATATATTTATACAAGGATTGAGTTTGGCGTCCAACGTTATGACTATATAAACCATATTGTGGACGGGTTCCTAGAGTAAAATCTAACAATTTCACGTGGGCAGATGTGGGAAGGAAAGTTTGTGCTACGTCCAACGTCAGCACTCTATTATAAGCTATACAATGTATTGCGAACGGGTCCCCAAACTTGCTAACGTCTGACAATTTTACGTGCTGTCAGAAAGAGGAAGTGCAGGGTTACCATGACTACGGTCTCAGCCGGTCACATTATACTGACACCAACCTCATTAGTAGGCGAAGAAATCGAAGAAATACATTTTTGATGAACAAGAGATCACCCAATTGGGAGACCAACGTTCTACCACTTCCGCCATTTCGCCCCCTCTCGGTTTTATAAATAGTAACTAAACAAATATTGTGCAGGTATCATGTTGTATTATTATGAACTTAACTTATTATTATTATTATTATTGCATTTATATTGCGCATTTCCAAAATTTAAATTCTGCTCAATGCGCAGTACATCAAAAGAAATCATGTACATGAAATAAACATACATAAATAAATGTGTAAACATCACAGAGGTAATGGCACAAACAAACATGCAAATGATATATTCAATCACACATACACACACATGCACATAAACATACACTCACACACCCATACGCATACATACACAAGTAGCATACACCTACACACACCCAGACACACACATGCACACCAAGATCAAAGTATAATAATGCAGATCAATAATCGTGAGAATTATGGTAGTTCCATGCAAAATGCTTTTTTTAAAAGGTAAGTTTTAAGATGTTTCTTAAATATTGTGATAGAGGCAGACTCTCTCAATGACTTGGGCAGTTCATTCCATATACGGGGGCCAGCATAGTCGAAAGATCGACTGGAGATAACGGAAAGTTAACATAGCGAATCAAAACCTCTTCTTTTTACATGAGAGTATTCAATCACACAGCTGAATATATAATCTTTGCTTAAATAATGACACGAAATTCATATTAACCAGTGTGTGTTTTGGTTTCGTAACTTTCAACGCCAACAACTAGATTTAGGCTTTATTAAGGACGGTTCCTAAGACTAATAATTTTATATTGTTAATTATACATGGCGTCACTCAGAGACAGTGTGTGGGTACTACAGGTCATGTCTAGAGTAGGTCGAAGCAGACTTGGCGGCGAAGCACTGGGGCAGAAATATAAGCGACCGGTAACATAATGGGTCGAGCTGGGCAGGACCTGCCAGAATCGAGTCCGGTGGAGGGGAGTTGTTGCAGCCCTATTCCACAACCGACCCAACCAGTAGTGGTTGAAATCCGGCAAAAATATTTGCCCGATCGTAGGTTTGAACGGCTACCTTCCGGTTAGAGGCCCTATGTTCTTCCATTTTCGCCATTTAGTCGCTCCTATCAGTACATGTTCTCACCTCTTTGACAACCGCCTCTTTGCTGTCGGTCAGTCGATAAAGTTCCTCCTCCACAGTAAAAGCTCCCCTCAGGCGTTGCAAGGCTGCTCGAAATAAAAAAAAAAAATACAACTCGCATTTATTTTGGGTTATTTGATAAAACTCAGGCCTTTATACAAGAACAATACAAAATACAACAACCAGCAACCAGACAATGTCCCAAAATGTATAAAAGTTAGTTTGCAACAAGAGTCAAGATCTTGAAAGTCCTGGCATGGTTGCGGTTTGCACCCGACCCACCCCCTCCAATCTCCAATAACATCTTCCACGTATTTACATAAAAAAATCTCATAAAGTTCGCTCATGTGGAACAAGAGATTTTAATTATGATATAATAATTTGGAAAGTAAACATCTACTTGTTTGCCAAGTATGCCACCGTGTACATCATTTATACAATCATGATGGTGGTAGTTGCCAACTTGTTTGCAAGCCAGGGACTCTGTCCTAGGTTTTAGTTAGCTCACCAAGCAAGAGCGTCCGCACACACTGCGTAATGCTAAACTGTGCGACTTTATGGTTTTTTTTAAACAGGACAAAACGCAGGAAAGTAGAAGAAAAAAAAATGATCTAATACAAAATATCACTACAACTCTTATGCTTGTTGAACATGCCCCGTGTCTTCTAACAAAGTGGATTGTCTATCTATCCCGCCACCGCAGTCAAACATTTACTATGGCTATCCTTTTCTACCTTTCTTTGCCCTCCATTTCACAAGCAAGATTTTCTCGCGGTATTCCCGTGGATTAACGTGTGGATTAACTCATTCCTTATGAAATTCTTTACTTCCTAAACAGGTTTTCTTGAGCACTCACCGTTGCGTGTGGCCTGGGCATCTCTCTGAACCTTGGCGATGTAGTGTGGGCTCTCAGGACAGAGGCTGAGCACGGCAATCTGAACCAGCAACGGGACGCCCGCAAAGCCTGAAAATACATACACACAGAGAGAGAAACAGGTGGATTTTAGTTAAAGGTTACCCTAAAGATGGGAAAAGAGAGAGATAGAGAGAGAGAGAGTTTAAAAGATGTATAGACGGATATACAGACTGAGAGAGAGTTTAAAAGATGTATAGACGGATATACAGACTGATTCTATCTATCTATCTATCTATCTATCTATCTATCTATCTATCTATCTATCTATCTATCTATCTATCTATCTATCTATCTATCTATCTATCTATCTATCTATCTATCTATCTATCTATCTAAGATAGATAGATAGATAGATAGATAGATTTAAGCAGATTCAAACACTATTTGGCTCAGTATAAGTTCCATTACTTAACAAAGTCTTCATTGGGACATTAATGTAAAACAAGCCTATTATTTCTTCTATCTACTATTCATAAAATCTCATGATGATTGAAACCACAAATAGCTTCTGCATTATTGAAGTTCATTTGTATTACTTTTAAATCTAGTTTGTCAAAAATTAATATAAGTATTATCAAAAAGAAAATCAATAGTTTCTTGAACGCCACTAAAATGTATCTATAATGCATTCCAATATCAATGTGCAGTGATGCATTTTTGTTTCAGTTTATTAAAATTATTCCTAGAAACTAGAAATAAAACAATAAACATTTATGAAACGTTTCTTTATTATCATCAAAAGAAATTAGATCGACGTTATTAAGTTTCATTTGGTAGATTTATGAATAAATCATAATTAATATTATAGACAAAAGCGTTGAAGCGAAACCCTTTGAAACCGGGTATCAACATGAGTTGGGGACAACGAAGTCATTTTCATCATTAATTGAAATTATTTTCATATCACGAACATTATTAGCATTCTCATTATACACTCTTGTCTAGGTGAATGACCGGGGGCGCGGTACAACCTTGCAGTAAGCTAAAGAATCGTCTAAAGATTATGGGCCCTGGGGTAGAACATCGGGTTCCGACGCAAAATGTCCGGATTCGAGCCCTAAGGATTTCGCTCCCTACTGCTTGGGTCGGTGTCAGTTTAATGTAACTGGCTAAGACAGGATTCATGGTATCCTCGCCAGATCTCGAGTGTGGCAGCACATAAAATTGTTAAACGTCAGTCTTTGGGCCCGTCCACAATATAGCCTATATAGTGCTGATGCCCACAAAGACATACACGTCATGTTGGTCCGGCGTTCATAAACTGTGACAAGATAGCACAGAAATTCGTGTCTTCTTTCTCTGTACGTGTCAAATTTGTCAGACCTTAAGTTTGAGACCCGTTTGAGAACATAAGAGTTGCGAAAGACATGCAGATAGATAGAGAAATTGTATTTCCTATTACATTACAGATGTAGTAAGTTTACATTATTAGCCGCCCATCTTTCCCCCATTCTTCTCTTTCCCTCTCTCCACCCTCTCTCTCTTTCCATCCCTCTCTTTCTTTCTCATACAAACACTCCATCCAATTTCAGTCCAATTAATGCCATTTACGGATGTATTCTCTTTAAATACGATATCAACAAAATGAGTGGCGATAGACAGGTTTATCGTGGGAAATTCTTTTAACCTCGATTTTAACACCATTTAAATATCCTTTTAATTAGAAAAATAAATAGCACAAAACTAGTTACCCCCATAGTCAGTGAAAATTTTAGATTGAACCTAGAAATACTCAGACAAAAAGGAAGGATTAGAGATATAAATCAAAGCTTGCAGAAAGAGCCAAAGCGAGATATGCTTTTTGAACATCTGCGCATTATGATGCAAACTTTTGTATCTATTATTTCGGAACAATAAAATGTACCAAATCTTCCATCTTTATTGAAAGTTATACTGCAAAGTATTACACATTCAGATAGATTCTTAGCAGTACAACCTTGCAGTAAGCTAACGACTCGTCTAAAGATTATGGGAAAAACAAGGCTTAGGACGAGTTGTAAGCTTCCGCTACGTTGTACAATCCTTAGTCTAGCAGCCTAGTAGGCTGAACAAAAAGGTCCTCTCTGAGAGTCATTTAGTCCTTAATAATAATTATAATAATAATAATAATAATAATAATAATAATAATAATAAAGAAAACAACTTTTACCTTAGTTGGGCAAAAATATGTTCACTAACTTTTTCAATTCGATGACTTTGTCTAGAAACGAACAGAACCAATGCTTCTAAAAATAGAATAGAACTAATACACTCATTTCTTTTGTTACGGTGGATGAAATCAAATTTAATTGAAATTCATTCAGGTTATCTAAGCTTGTATGAGTGCATGGGGTTTGGAATATCTATAATGTATGTATGTGTCTGGTATATATACAGGTATTTAGTATGCAGTTTATCTATGCGTGCAAGTACGTTGTTGGTACAAAGAAAAACAAGTAACAAAAGGAACTTTGAATAATAAACAAGGGTGATAACAGGCTGATTATTTGTACTGTTTTTCTCTCTTTGAATTGTATTATTAATAATAATAAAGTGCCTTTATATAGCAGCTGTCCCATATTGTCGCTCAAAGCGCTTTACAATTGTTTAAATGAAGCAAGCAATAAAATACATATTGCTAAAACTAGGGTGTAATATACAGGCTAAACAGAATCGTAATACATTTCTCATATTAAAAAAGCCGTATATAACAAAAACATTAAGTCGTATTATAAAATTACTACAATCAAATAAGTGATCATGGAGAAAGTAGATGACACACTACAAGCACCAGCATACATTTCTCAGCTTTAGGTTAAAATAAATTTATGATTAAATAATTTGTAAAATAAAGGAGGTAGCGTGTATAAATACTCAGATTAAAAAGACAAAGGACTTGTAAATAAATGGTGGAGTTAAAATATTGCACAGAATATACCAATATAATTTTGTTGCATGTCTTTGAATGCTATTAACCTCTCCCACATTGACCCTCTCTTACTTTCTCTGTCTACCTCTACCTTAGCCACCCTCTTAGGTTCTTTTTTTTTAATTCCTGTATATCATTTTATTTTTTCCTCTTAATCTTTCTTTCTGTTCTACCCTCCTCCTCCTTTCTTTTCTCTTGTTTCCTCTACTACCTCCATCTCTTTATCTCTCTTTTTCTCTTTCTCTGTTTTTCTCTCTCTCACTCAGCTTTCTTATTATATTGAATGAAAGTGGTAGATATTTACGTTTTTTTTGCACCTAGGCTTCCAAGAGAGAAACTTTTTGGCCGCCTTGCATTTTTCTTTATAAATTTTGCATTCATATGCACAAGAAATTATTTAATATATAAAACTCAATATAAGCCAATTAAACATTCAGTTTTTACTTCAGCTTACCTGCATGAATGCCCATGATTAGACGCCCAACAAACAGCGAGAAGAAGGACTGGAAGAATGGACTTAGCACCAGCAGCGATGTGGCTGCGAACCCCAGCACTGTATTTGCAAGGCAGCCGCGCTTTCTGAATAAAAAAAAAACAATATAGAAATTAAACGAAATTCATACGACATATGTTGATTATCAATGCCAGGTTTACTGTTAATTCTGATAGTAAACCAAAAAGAGCAACAAATATCAAAGCTATAACTCTACCAAAACCAATAGAAAAACAAGAGCAAAAAGTCAAGTAGTAGCTGCATTAGCACAACTATAGTAGTAGTATTAGTAGTAGTAGTAGTAGTAGTAGTAGTAGTAGTAGTAGTAGCAGTAGTAGTAGTAGTAGTAGTAGTAGTAGTAGTAGTAGTTGTCTGAAAGGAGTCATAGTGATGTTTTGTCGGAAGATGCCATATAGCGAAGTCAATGGTGATCGGGAATGAGAAGATTGGATGTCCGTGGTTTCAACCAGTTAGCCCCTGCCCCATCTCAGTACATACTTTTTGTGTGTTATGTTTTTTTTGTTTGTTTTTTTATTTTTGTTCGTTTTTTAGAAATGAAGAGCATTACAGAGTATACTAATACCATAATTATGACGCCGACATGGAAATATTGACATTTTCAACAGCTAAATCTGATCTGGGAAAATGTTTAACAAAGGTGTGCCACAACACAGAGCGCTAGCCGAATGAACGCTTGCCTTTTCTCGCTTGTAAAAGGCTGCGTAGGGAAGTGTAATATTTTGGAACAACCAGCCAAAGAAGTAGTCCTCTCTCTGATGTATTTTTGTAACCTAAGCTGAAAGGCGCGTTATGCTTACGTCAAGCTACTGGTGGATCGGTGTCAGTGTAGATTTAATGTGACCGGCTGAAAGAGGAGTGCTGGTAGCCCCGCACTGTCTCTGTGATGCAGCACGTAAAATTACCAGACTTTAACCTTGCGGCCGGTCCACATAAGAGCCTATAGAGTGATTTCGTTGGACGCTAGGCGACAAACAAAGAAACCAGCCCACTTGAAGCTCACGCTAGGCTTACCGAGTAACACGATCCAGAGCCGGTCGTTGCCGAGGAGTTCGGGAAAGCCCAGAATCTGCGCGACCAACAGGCCGGTCACTGTGCCCGTCTGGTGGACAATGCCCAGGGGTCCTCGCGTGGACGGCGTGCTGATCTCGTTAAGGTACAGGGGGCAGAGGCCCGTGTACAGCCCTGGGGTGGAGGGGTGGGCCGATGGGGGACAGTCAGATCAGAGAGGGTCAAACAGTAAATTTAAATTATATTTATACTTACAATTTAGGAAATTTAAATGCACTGTCTTGAAAGCATGGTTGGTATGGATCTTAGAAAAGTTAGGAATACATTTTCGAAAAACAATTAACAGAGTTCTTGAAAAGTAAAAAAAAAAAAAAACAAGGAAAAAAAACCAAATCAAACAACAAGCAACTATGTTTCATTACTATTTGGTACAAAAAAATATCATGAAGTCGACAAAACGGCGCTGTTAAGGTAAACATTCAGTTTTTACTTCAGCTTACCTGCATGAATGCCCATGATTAGACGCCCAACAAACAGCGAGAAGAAGGACTGGAAGAAGGGACTTAGCACCAGCAGGGATGTGGCTGCGAACCCCAGCACTGTATTTGCAAGGCAGCCGCGCTTTCTGAATAAAAAAAAAACAAAAAACAAGTTCAACAATAGCACTGTATCACCACCTTAGCTGTATGACGTCATATCTCATCTATAAAATATTCAAAATCTTTAATGCTTTACAAATGAGAAAGGGCATTATACGACTGGCCTGACTAAATTGCAATGACGCTTACATAGCAGGCACTGCTCGGAAATGTCGAGTAAGAGGTGCGTGGTTCGAATCTGAACTGATATCTCAATTTTGAACTGGATATCTAGGACTAGGACAGGTAAATCTGATCTGATTTTGTTGACTACTCTGAATTAGTTACAGTATCGTGTTAACCATAAAAAGGCAAGGCTTAACACATTGCTAACGACATAATGTATACTCTGTTACAGTCAAACCAGGGAGTGTGAAATACTTAGAGGTTTCACGGGGAGGACTTTGCAAAATAGCCTAATGAAATTAAGGCGGATGATTCCTTCTTTGAACCTTGGCAAAAACTCAGTTTAAAAACATTGTTTAACCGCCTTTTTTAATAAAGAATTAGAGTGAGTACGCGTCACCCTAGCTCCCCGTATCAAAAGCACCGTAAGGTATCTTGTGAAACGTCTCACTCAATCTATAGTCTCTGGTCAAACATGAAACTGGTCGATCTCAGGAAATATCTAAAAATTCAGTCATTACCAAGTAAATTTTTTTTTTGATAGTTCAATGGAATAACTTGGTATTTACTGAATTGTTTTGGTTTATCTTGAGAACGAATGTTTTCCTGGTCGAACTGTAACACATTGATATGAATGAATTTATAAGGCCGTAGTGGTTTAAAAAAAACTCAATCATTCTTGAAACCAACTTTCCGCCCATATAACTTTTGTTATCATCCAGCTAAATAAGAAAAATTCTAGTTAGAGATACAATTTTAAATAATAAAAAACAATACTTTGGCACTTTTCTGCAAAAATCATTTTAAATGCTTGTCTCGTTTTTCAATACTTTTTTCATGCACCATTTCTGATCCAATGGGTAACCTAACTGCCTTTACTGCTTAACCTTCAAGATATTTTTCTCCCATCTCTGAGTCTCTCTTTGACCCTCATTCTACTACCACACCTATTAATCTTGTGAAGTTCGTCAACAATTAAAACTATAGGGGGGCATGGACAATGTTGGGATACATGACACTCAGCTTGGTAAGTACTAGAATTGAATACTAGGCTTCTATTTAAGGTAAGTGGATGGGGTGGACTCTCTCTCTCTCTCTCTCTCTCTCTCTCTCTCTCTCTCTCTCTCTCTCTTCTCTCTCTCTCTCTCTCTCTCTCTCTCTCTCTCTCTCTCTCATTGCTTACCTTCCAAATGTAGCACTCCACCAACCAAATATGCATGCGCCAATTGCTCCGCCTAAAGCGAACACTGATACAATGGCGGACCAGAAAAAGCGTATCCTTACGCTTGTAAGGTAATTGCCGGACTGAATGTAGTTCGTGTTGTTGATATAGTTGTGCATTACCTGAAATGAAAGTAGTTCTATGGTTTCGAGCGCCAGTAGCTTAGTTGGTTTGGATTTAGGACCAGAAGTCTAAGGTTTAAATCTTATATAATTATAAATAAAGTCATCTCTATTGTTTTTAAATTTTAGCCATCCTCCTGTAAAATTAGAGACTTGAAACTAATCAAAGGCCACATTTTTTCGGAGATTGTTGAAGATAACTTTTGACTATAAAAGCTAAAAAAAAAAACCAACAAATTAATGAGCTGTAAACTAGAGCTTGAAGATGTTTGATTTTACCCACCACTGTTTATTGGTTTACATGACCTGTTGACAATTATATCCAATTACCAAGTTACAGCAGCATCTATTGTCTAAAGAAATGCGCTTGTTACAAGAAACATGATTTAAAATGGAGTATAAAAACGGTACTAAAATGTGGAGAACAAAATCGAAGCCATTCAGAGGAAAGCGGCCAGGTGGGCTAAGTCGGCATACTCGCCACATACCAGCGTCACCGGCCTACTACAGGATCTCGGGTGGTCAGGCCTTGGAGACAGGAGGATGATTCTACGACTAACACTGCTCTACAAAATCTACTTCCATCAAGTTGGCATTGAGCATACGGAGGTAGGCATCATCCCAAACCCGCGGCCATCGAGGAAAAACAGTTTCCAAATTTTGAGACCTCGATCACGAAAATCACCCTACACAAATTCCCTCATACTGCGCACCATACCGGAGTGGAACAATCTACCCGACAGCACAATTATGGCCGGTTCTGCCTCCGACTTTAAGAACCGGTTCTCCGCAACCCAGCCGTGACGCACTTGCCCCGTTCCTGTGTTGGCCCTGATGGGCATTTAGGAACTACTTTTCAGATTCAGATTCAGATTCAGATCTTTAAAAGTGAAAATCATCAATATATAAGCCTATTGCCTAATGATGAGTACTTACTCAGTATATATTGGGTGTTTAAATCTTGATATCTTACCTGATAGGGCTCATTGAGCACGGATATGTTGTATCCATACTGAAAGGATCCTGTTGAAATTCCGAAAGCTGTCAATACTAGGGCGGCAGTTACTCTCTAATGAAAGAATAATATAATAGGATTTAGTGAGTATTCATCAAAAATTAATTATGTTTTACTAGCGCTTTTGATATTATTATTTTGGTGTAGCTGTCACATACAAACAAAAAAGCAACAACACCAAAAAAACTACAAAAGCAACAGCAAAACACAATTGTCAGAATATTTTTGGACATAATGAAAAATCTATCTATCGTTGTCTTTTGTTATTTACTACTGAAAGAGCATCTTTTCAAAACCAACCCTCAACCTTTTTTTAGCCCCACGAACGAAACATTTATGTTTAAGTACTAAGCTTATACTGCAGACGGGTCTCAAGACTAACATCTGGGAATTATACGAGCTGCCTTCAAGCAACAGTGCTTGAAAATACATTTTTTTATAGAGTGTCTGTCCCAGTCGGTCACATTGTCCTGACACCGATCTAAACTGTAAACGGGCGAAATCCGACAAACGAATTGTCCCCATCTTGCGATCAAACCGCAGCCTCTCAGAAAGAGCAAACAGAGGGCCAGCAATCTACCACTTAAGGAAAAAATAGGGAGGTGGGTGAACTGGCTTAAGTGGTAGAGCTTTGATCTCCGAAACTGTAGGTCTGTCAAAATTATTTTGTCTGCTTTCATCCTCTAGTGGTTCGGTCGGTATCAGTACAATGAAACGGATTGAGAAATGAGTCATGGTATGTGCGCACTTTCTCTTTGTTTCGGCAAGTTCACTTGCCAGATGTTAGTCTTGGGACTCGTACGCAATCTACCTTATACAGTGCTGAGGTTTGAAACTAACCAGCAAACAAAACAAACAGCTACAACTTTAGCCCGAACCCCAACATAATCACACAAACACACAGTCAAACAAACACACAGTCAAACAAACACACAATCAAACAAACACACAGTCAAACAAACACACAATCGAACAAACACACAGTCACACAAACACACAGTCAAACAAACACACAGTCACACAAACACACAGTCAAACAAACACACAATCAAACAAACACACAGTCAAACAAACACACAATCAAACAAACACACAGTCAAACAAACACACAGTCAAACAAACACACAAACACACAGTCACACAAACACACAGTCACACAAACACAGTCAAACAAACACACAAACACACAAACACACAGTCACACACACACAGTCACACAAACACACAGTCACACAATCAAACAAACACACAGTCACACAAACACAGAGTCAAACAAACACACAGTCAAACAAACACACAGTCACACAAACACACAGTCACACAAACACACAGTCAAATAAACACACAATCACACAAAAACATAAACACAAAGTCAAACAAACACACAAAAAATACACAGTCGAACAAACACACAAACAAACACACAGTCAAACAAACACACAAACAAACACACAGTCACACAAACACACAGTCAAACAAACACACAGTCAAACAAACACACAGTCACACAAACACACAGTCAAACAAACACCCAGTCACACAAACACACAGTCAAACAAATACACAGTCAAACAAACACACAGTCACACAAACACACAGTCAAACAAACACACAGTCAAACAAACACACAGTCAAACAAACACACAGTCAAACAAACACACAGTCAAACAAACACACAAACACACAGTCAAAGAAACACACAGTCAAAGAAACACACAGTCAAAGAAACACATTATTAAACAAACACACAGTCAAACAAACACACAGTCAAACAAACACACAGTCAAACAAACACACAATCAAACAAACACACAGTCAAACAAACACACAATCAAACAAACACACAGTCAAACAAACACACAAACACACAGTCAAACAAACACGCAGTCGAACAAACACACAAACAAACACACAGTCACACAAACACACAGTCAAACAAACACACAGTCACACAAACACACAGTCAAACAAACACACAGTCGAACAAACACACAAACAAACACACATCAAACAAACACACAGTCAAACAAACACACAGTCAAACCAACACACAAACACACAGCCACACAAACACACAAACACACAGTCAAACAAACACACAATCACACAAACACACAGTCACACAAACACACATTTAAACAAACACACAATCACACAAACACACAAACACACAAACACACAAACACACAGTCACACAAACACACAAACACACAGTCACACAAACACACAAACACACAGTCAAACAAACACACAATTACACAGTCACACAAACACACAGTCACACAAACACACAGTCACACAAACACACAGTCAAACACACAGTCACACAAACACACAGTCAAAATAACACACAATCAAACAAACACTCAATCAAACAAACACACAAACACACAGTCAAACAAACACACAACCAAACAAACACACAGCCAAACAAACACACAGTCAGACAAACACACAGTCACACAAACAAACAGTCACACAAACACACAAACACATAGTCAATCAAACACACAGTCAAACAAACACACAATCAAACAAACACAATCAGACAACCACAGTCACACAAACACACAAACACACAGTCACACAAACACACAGTCACACAAACACACAATCAAACAAACACACAATCATACAAACACACAGTCAAACAAACACACAGTCAAACAAACACACAAACAAACACACAGACAGTCACACAAACACACAATCACACAAACACACAGTCAAACAAACACACAGGCAAACAACCACACAGTCACACAAACACACAGTCAAACAAACACATAGTCACACAAACACACAGTCACACAAACAAACAACCACACAAACAAACTCACAGGTTTCTCTGCAGTCAGGGGCTCGTCTTCCCGATCCTCGACCAATGAAGTCATCTCCTCATCTGCCGTGAAGATGTCCTCCTCTTCTGATACATCCACATCCGGGTCACTGGGCAAAAAAAAAAAATTGATGAGTTGGCACCAATAAATGGATTTAAAAAAAAGTCGAAGAGAGAAATATGGGTTATCAGGTACATAGATAGATAGATTAGATAGACAGACAGACAGACAGACAGACAGACAGACAGACAGACAGACAGACATATAGATAAATAAATAGATAGATAGATAGATAGATAGATA
>RQTK01000990.1:151487-181346 GCA_003991915.1 Elysia chlorotica | reverse complement strand
TTTATTATTATTATTATTATTATTATTATTATTATTATTATTATTATTATTATTATTATTATTATTATTATTCATCCATCAGAAAATCAACACATTGCTGTTTTAATTGTTTAAGATAAATTAATGTCATTGAGTACATTTCTAATCACTTTATTGTGCAACTTCCTTAGAATAATTAAAAGTGCACTTTCTTTAACCACCGAAAATCTAGATTTTGTTTAAGCTTATGTCATAATATAGGCCATAAGAAATACATTTTACAAAGCACAAAGATTCATTTATATACATAATATAGCCACCATCTCCTTTCATTAAAAAAATGCCCAATGCTTTAAAAAGGGCACAACAGGTGTTTGAAAATGAATATTTGCATTTTGTTTAATCAAAAATCTAGGGTCTCATTATACCAGAAGCGTCCACCAAATAGAACGCTGGAATTTCTGTTTTTCTTTTTTCTTTTTTTTTTTTTTAGATTAGCTAGTGAGTAAAGAAAAAGACAACGCATCAGATTTACTCTATAAGATCTGAAAACTTAGTGAAAAGCTTAGTTTATCACACTATTTGTTAAAGTTATGATATATTGTTTTTTTGCACGCGTTAAATTAGTTTGCAATTCACGTGCAGTTGTACCTCACTGCGTTCACCCTGCATCCGCCACACCATTGGGTCACCAGGCAACCACCGAGCCGAACGGGGATTCCCCTTTTTTAAGTTTTTCGTTGCTGCTAGTTATTGCTTATTAGACTTAATTTTCGCACCAAAACAATGCGACGTTTAAGCCTACATGGTAAACTCATATAATGCATTATAGTTATATTTGAAAAAAAAAAACATTCACATATATATTTTTTCTGCTAAGCATTAAATTATGGAAAATATAGAACCTAGGGGAAAAATTCACAGTCGAACATTCTTATTACATTCTTTTTCACAAAAGATTTATCAAAACTGACACAGTCAAAATATTTGCAATTTTAACATTTTACATACATGTTGAATATATTACTGACCAAACGGCACGAGTGAGCTGGAATTGTTCTGAGGTTAAAGGGTCTTAATTCCGTGTAAGTAAACTTCGCCTTAAATCCATCGTTATGCACCCCGTCCTAGATCCGTGAAAGTACTAGTACTCATTACAGCGCTGGTACAGTTAGTGATTAATGAAAACCGCGTTTGAGCCCAAAAGTACTTGAGGAGAAGTTTTATAAATAACATAGCGTGTCAATTTTGTTCAAAAGAAACGTACAGTAGCTTATTATTTTTAATTGCCTTGTTTCACGGGTAAGTCTCACTTTCAGTTTCACGCCTATATTAACCTAGGTTTTTTTTAGATCTCCGAGGAAGTTTAAAGATGTGATTTCATAATTATTTGAAACTGGCTCCTCTCCAGTATAAATATAGCCTATATAGTGCTGATGTTGGTTGTTGTTGTTATTGTTGAATTGGTTTAACGACCAACATCAGCACTACATAGGATATATTGTGGACGGGCCCCAAGACTGACAATTGCTGCCACCTACGAGACAGGGCGGGGATACCATGACTCATGTCTCAGCTGGTCACATTAAACTGACACCGACCCAACCAGTAGGGAGCGAAATCGCAAGGGCTTGAACCCGAACCTTTTGCGTCGGAAGCTGATTTTCTACCCCAGGACCACTGCGCCCCCCAGTGCTGATGTTGGACGTTAAACCAACTCAACAACAACTAACTCCTTTCCAGTATAGCCACAGAGGCATGATTGAGCTCGCCTCCTTACTCTTCATCTACACTTATTATGGAAAGTCAAACTAGAGAGAATGGAATTGTAAGACGGGGAGACTTTTGCGTGCATGAGTTAGGATAATTAAGGTAGTCCCTTCCTTCTTTAAACCTTAGCAAAACTCAAGGTGAAAATTACTCAACCGACTTAATTTTTAGAAAGAAATGGAGTGAGCAAAAGTCACACTAGCTCCCTGTATCAATAACATTGTGAGCGCATTTTGTTAGTCATCTGGCTAAAATCTTTTGTCTGTGGTCAAACAAAATCTGCATCTCTTTATTTAGGGAACATAGTGTGTTTCTAATGCATGTATGTGTAATTTCGGCATCACTCTGACCCTAAAGTGTTTCTTAGATATTGCCTTAATAGTAGGGATGCTAGTTATGGTCCTTAATCTGGCACATTTATAGAGCGTGCGATTCTGACATGAAACTCGTTAAATGCATTATTCTGTTGCTATATAATGTACTTCTCTTATCAAGAAAAATAATATCATGTCTAACAAATGTAGAATGTACACGTCTGTGTTCTTTTTAACTATGAATGTTGTGAACTCCTTACTTGAGATGCGATGATCTGTTGGCAATGATTTCCAATGAAAGATCGACTGTGGTATGATTGTGGTTTAATGTCTGTCAAGGATTGTGTTTAAACCTGAGAAAGTAGGACCTGATTTAGGGCAAAAAGGTTAAAATTGAAGACTCTCTAGCTCTTTTACTGCAGCTGCCAAGTTTTTTTTATTAGTTTCCTTTCTTCCTCGTTACTAGAGAGCAGAACATAGGACTAAAATATATATATATGTTTCCCTTCCATTCCTTGGTCTTTTCCCAGCTTTTGCCGACATAATGCAGAGATGAACTTATTCTATGAAGATTTGATCTAAATCTAAAGCTGTTTCTTCTGTTTATTTGCCAATGATCAACCACCTCAAGTTTTGTAAAGTACAGTCATGGATTTTGTATTGTGTTTACACTTCAAATGATGTTATTGTGGCTTCATAATTAATTTGTAAATAATAATAAAAACCGTTTTAGGTTATCGGTCACAAACTGAATAAAGATCAATAAAAGTTGAAATTAACACTGCAACATGGACTTTTAAAAATCATATAAAAACAATGAAATCAACTTCAATTTTAATTTTTTACAGGTGTTTAATATTTACCTTTTAACAACGAAAAATTGTATTTCGAAAGAATCGGCCGTATCATTTGTAAGTTATTAGTATTTTAAAAAGATAATATCAATGAACATCTTTTTTTCACATCTTTTTGCTACATGTACGAAATTTAACCTGCACAATGTAAATATTTTCTTTGGGAGATTTAAAAACTATTGCGTTGTATTACTTAAAGTTTAGTTTCAAAATCAATGAAGACGCGATGTTTTTTGTTTTTTTGTGTGGTAAGACCAGAGATTTTACCGTGCAACAAAAAAAAACCAACAAAGAACAAACTGTTAATATCGAGTTGTCCCCCAGTGCACAGTCACACCTTGGCAGTTGGCACACCTGACTGTGGTGCGCATGACATGTGATTTATCACCAATTCGCCCACTACCTGTGAGAGGATCGGGCAAGCACTGGAGCAAACTAAAGTTCCACTTTTTCGACCGTATAAACATAATAACGACTGAAATTGATTTGAGTAACACAATTAATTAATTTCTCTGCATAAAATGGTAAACTACCCATATTATTGAAAACAAGTTGCATTCAAAAGATTTGTACGATGCAAGCGAAGTTAAGTAGTGATTGTGTTCAAACGAAACTGAAGTTTCAGTACAAAGTCAGAACAGAAATTCTGCCAATCAGAAGATCGGAGCGCTATTGAAAAATGCATGAGAATATCTTTAAATTGTTCATATTTCATTACTGAAATAAAAACTATATAAAAAGGTATTTTAAAGATAAATGAATTAAAATGAAAAGACTACAAATTACAAGATACAAAGAGTATTTTACATTCGTAACTATATTTACTAACACAATTTTAGTAAATTGAAATTAACTCATTTATAAAGTACGTAATTATGAAGGTTGCCAATAATTTGTACTTTCTTCCTTTCCTTCCTTCTTTCTTTCTTTCTTTCTTTCTATTTATTTATTTATTTATTTACGTATTTATTCATTCATTTTTATTATTTTATTAACTTATTCATTTATATATATTTTTTTATTTATTTATTTCTTTGTTAATTCCAACCAAATGCTTGGGTAATTTTTGTGTATGTCTTTGGTGAGGGGAAGGGGGTTAATATCCTCGATTTCGCGCCTCAGGCAGTGATGTGTATAAAAGTGTATAACAAGATTTTAAAAAACCAGGCATAAACACTCAAGATATCGCAACGGGATGCTGGTGCAGTATATTTTTTAAAAACTATTTATCCAAAAGCTAGGCTTTTTTAAAAAGAAAAACAAGTTATTACTATTTTCAATTTTGCGCCCTAGGCAGTGATGTGTGTCGAAACAAATGTGTTTATATTAAAAAGAGAAAGCAAACACTGATGAAGAGATTGTAATTGGATGATGTTGCAGTATTTTGTTCTTGTATTTATAACTATTTTTAATTTGGCGCCACAGGCATTCAAGATGCGTCTAAAGAAATGTTTTAAAAAATTGGGTTAAAAAAAAACATGCATACACACTGGATATATTTGCACTGGCATGGGATGCTGCTATTTTGTTCTTGTTTGTGCCACATCAGCGCTCATATTACGGTTGGTCTGGTTTCGGTCTTACAATCTCTCGCGACGTTACATTAAAAATGTTCCATTATTTTACACTTGTTGCGCTTTTGAAAAAAAAAAACGCAACCAACAGTTCGGACCATAACAGATTTATTTAGTCCTAAGGTTTCTTTTATTTCATAATTGTGCTTCCAATCTCTACAGTTTTTGTTTTGATGATTCTGCTGTACAGAGAAAAAATTGCCATGCTCTTATCTCTAATTAATCAACTAATAAAGCAGGTAGCACGTTTTAATGGCACCACGCGCTCTCCCGATGAACGTGACTTTTGTATAAGCCCTGCAGTATGTTTTTTATTATTTCAGTGAAAAAAAAAATGACAGTGTGACCTTCGCATTAATAGATTTACTTATACAATACCCCTGCTCATATGTGGTTTGTTTAGATGAAAATTTTAATTTTTAGATCAATACTTGACCAACAACTTTGAAGTTGAGTTGAGTTGGTTCAACGTCAAACATCAGCACTATATAGGCAATATAGACTAAATAGAGGAGGGGCCCCAAGACTGTCGTGTGACAATTTTATGTACTGCCACACACGTGACAGGGCGGGATATCATGAGTCGTGTCTCAGCCGGTCACATTATACTGACACCGACCCAACCAGTAAGGAGCGAAATCGTCAGGGTAGGCTGACGTCTGACAATTGTATATGCTAATACACACGAGACAAGGCGGGAAGGCCATCACCTATGTCTCAGTCGGTCACATTATAATGACACCGACCCAACCAGTAGGGAGCGAAATTGTCAAGGCTCAAACAAGGACCTTTTGCGTCGGCCACCGCACCCCCTCTTCTGCACAGAAAGAAAATCATCATGCTTTTATCTCCAATTTTACTAATAATGCAGGTAGCGCCTTTTTAGTTACACCACGCGCTCTCCCGACGAACGTGACTGTAACTGGTGCAAATTCAGATTTAGAGAGATGCATCAGCACCGTAAGAATTTTTTATTATTTCAGTGAAAACAATGGCAATATAACCTTTGCATTAATAAATTTACCATTAAAGTCACCTGTCTTGTTAAGCTTATAATGACAGGCTAGTTTGGTTACATGAAGTTTTTAATTTTATATCAATACTTGACTAACCAACTCTGAAGTTGAGTTGAGTTGGTTCAACGTCAACATCAGCACTATATAGGGCATATAGTGGACAGGCTCCAAGACCGACATCTGACAATGTTATGTGCTGCCACACCTCCTGACAATGTCATGTGCTGCGTGACAGGGCGGGATATCATGAGTCGTGTCTCAGCCGGTCACATTATACTGACACCGACCCTACCAGTAGGGAGCGAAATCGTCAGGGCTACGGACCTTATGCGTCAGCAGCCAGATTGTGTCGATAGTTATTCAAGATTCATACACCCATGGCCTCTGAAATAACCTAGCAACACTATAAGCCTTTATGAGTCCTATGGTTTTTACTCATTGACAAACCTAAAACAATACTTTTGATTTTTGTTTATTTTGATTTAAATAATGCCACTATAATAATATTATAATGTTATTGGCCTGCTCCAACATCAAACATTTATCATATAATAGGAAAACCAAAAACTGCAATTAAAATCTGTATGCGTCATCACTAAATATACCAACAAACAACTTATAGAGAAATATATAGATAAGAATACAGTAATTGCCATCTTAACCATGTCATATTGCAAGACTATTTTACCCAGATTAAGTTTAGTTTCCGATTGCAATAGTGATTTGTAGAGCAGAGATTCACGAGGGAGTGGAAGAGAGAGAGCGAGAAAGAGAGAGAGAGAGAGCCAGTGATAATTAGCGTATGTAAGATAGAGAGAGAGAGAAAGAGAGAGACGGCGAGTGATAATCAGCGTAAGTACGAGAGAGAAAGAAAGAGAGAGCGAGTGATAAACAGCGTAAGTAAGAGAGAGAAAGAGAGAGAGAACGCGAGTGATAAACAGCGTAAGTAAGAGAGAGAGAAAGAGAGAGAGAACGCGGGTGATAAACAGCGTAAGTAAGAGAGAGAAAGAGAGAGAGAACGCGAGTGATAAACAGCGTAAGTAAGAGAGAGAAAGAGAGAGAGAGCGAGAGAGAGAGAGCGAGAGAGAGAGAGAGCGAGTGATCATCAGCGTAAGGAAGAGAGAGAGAGAACGAGAGAGAGAGAGAGAGAGAGAGAGAGATAAACAGCCTAAGTTAAAGAGAGAGAGAGAGAGGAAGAGGGTGTGATAAACAGCGTAAGTAAAAGAGAGAGAGAGAGAGAGAGAGAGAGAGAGAGAGAGAGAGAGATAAAGAGAAAGAGTGATAAACAGCGTAAGTAAAAGAGAGAGAGAGCGAGAAAGAAAGAGAGAGAGAGAAAGAGGGAGTGAGGGAGAGGTAAACATACATAGAGACATAGTTACTAAACAGTCATACTTCGTAATACAAAACAAAACACGATATGGAGACAGAGATAATCTGTCCTTTATATTAAAACCTGTTACCAACGTCCAACTTAGAGAAACCAATTTGTATCTTTTGACAGAGGCAAACAGAAATAGAATAGTAAAGATGAAAAAGGCGTACGGGAAAATTGATGCAGATAGGCAGGCAGGCAGCGAGAAAGACAGAATTTCAGAGATAGACATGAGGGACAAGAAACAGAGTGAGAGTGTGTGTATGAAAAAGAGAGATGGGTAAAGGGAGAGAGAGAAATAGAGATGCAGATAGACAGACAGGAGTATTGGTGAAAAAGACAGATGTGGTAAATGATGATATAGATTATGAATGATAATGAATAGAGGTACAAAAAAAGATGATTTTGGAGAAGGAGACAACCCGTGCGTAATGTATCCTGTTTCGAAAGTCGGAAGTTGTGATGTTTGAAACTTGAAAGCGACAAAAAGAGATAAAATGGTGAATGTGAAGGAGGTTAAATGTATAGACGAAGATAGACCGTCAGAAATACAGAGATAGAATAAATAAAAACTCTTTAGAGTGAGACTAAGAGAGAGATAGATAGAGAGAGAGAGAGAGAGAGAGAGAAAAAGAGAGAGACAGACAGAAATATATAGATAGATAGAGAGAGAGATTAAAAATAAAGATAGAGAGAGATAGAAAAATAGTTACAGAGACAAAGAGATATAGAGAATTAGAGACAGCGATAGATATAGGGACAGAGAGAGATATACAAAAAAAGAGACAGAGAGGCAGAGAGAGAGAGAGAGAGAGAGAGAGAGAGAGAGAGAGAGAGAGAGACAAAAAATCAAGAAAGGGGTCTACATCGTATTATCATAATTATTATCATTAAGCAGTCGTCCGTTTCTGTGGGATGCTAAAATCTAGAGGCTAAAGTTGGACATTCCATTCTGTATTATACGCATGTAAATTAAAACCCTATAAAGAATTTTTTAAGCGGTGTATAACGCCCGTAACGTGATCCTTTCCTTCTAGCAAAAGTAAAACATGCTTCAAATTTAATCTCATATCGCATTCTAGGGGCCATTCTGAAAAATTAACTGTGCGTTTCCATATTTGAATAGGAGGCTAACGGACGATAGCACTAAACATATCCGGGGATAGATTTTGAAAATAGGGAGATAAATTTCGAAAGCATTAACGTCATCCAAACAGCGTGATCGGACTCGCAGGGAAATGAAATAAATTTCTCGTTTTATTAACCATGCTTTCGTGAGCTTTGGCAGTTTTTTTTTTCAATGTTTTTTTTTTCATTAGAAAAGGTAAGAATGATGTCCTACTGGGGTTTCACAATTCGGCAAGTCGTTGAGTCTTTTGAGATGTAAGCATGCATGGCTTGAGTGGTTTATGAACAAACTTGTTAGCAAAGACCCGCGTAGCGAAGAAGAATAACGGAGAGAAAAAAGGGGGATGCCCAAAAATAAAAGCTGCTGAGAGCACTTTTGAATACAGATAAAAGATAGAGGAAAAAAATAAGGACGGATGGGGTATTTACAATCATGATCTGTGAAAAATAGAAAGGTCGCAATAATGAAGTGAAAAATTGAGTTCTTGTTCAAAATACGGAAAATTTTAGGGATTTTTTTTCATGACTGTATGGGTTAGATGACCTGAGTACCTAAACGATTATATGGTGGAGAAGTAAACAATAGGTCAATACACTTACTCTTGCTTTATATTGATAACAATTATAGCATAATTACTGGAGAAATTTGAATGTTTAACTCAAAACAATAATTCGATAGGGAAATAAATAATTCATTAGAGAGCAAGAGAGAGAGAGAGAGAGAGAGAGAGAGAGAGAGAGAGAGAGAGAGAGAGAGAGAGAGAGAGAGACAGACAGACAGACAGACAGACAGACAGACAGAGACAAGAGAGAATCCGCTGTCTTTAACTTTTAATTTTATTCTTTTTTTTTTTTTTCTTTAGCTATATGGCGTTTTGATAAGGTTTTACAAAAATAATCTAAATACCAGGATTCGGTTCAATCTGTAGACAGATTTTATTTTTACAATAACAATTCACGACGTTGAACATGGATTTGAACATATAAAAATACTCTTTAGACCCAATCTTAGTCTCTTACCCCGCAGCCACCAGTCACCATTCTTTACACACCCCAGACCGAACTGGACTACGAATGCAGTGACGATGACAATACCATTCACCGCAGCGAAAAAATGTAGGGCCGTAAGTACAACATTGTGCTAAGTTGTGCTAAGTTTACGACTCGCCGAATTTAAGATTACAGAAACAAGAAGGCTTACAACGAGTTCTAAGCTACGACCGCGGCGTTGTACCAACGACCTTTAGTCGGAGTCGCGACGCTTTACGGCCAGCGATTTCACGTCCCATTTGAGGCTCTGCGGCCGGCTTTGAATACCAGCACTTACCGTCGTGACGACGGGACATTTAGAGTCATCTTTTAATAGAGTGAAAGCTGAGAATCGTGCCCTGGGATGCTTACAGGCTGTGGCCTCAGCTCTGTTCACTCATTTTGACACAATCATACGCACCGCTGGAAACTCGACGCCACAGGGGTTTAAACCAGGGATCTGTTGCTTTGTACAGGACCGGCTGCTGTCTTCTATGTCTTTTCTTTATTGTTCGAGTTTCCAGACATGCTTTGAGTTTATGCGACAACTGACTAAACTTAAAAGGGAAAAAAATTATTCGGAGTGATTCTGACTGTCAACGTAGCTATCTATCTATCTATCTATCTATCTATCTATCTATCTATCTATCTATCTATCTATCTATCTATCTATCTATCTATCTATCTATCTATCTATCTATCTATCTATCTATCTATCTATCTATCTATATATCTATCTATCTATCTATCTATCTATCAATTCATCTATCTATCGATCTATCTATTTTCTTTCAGGGAGCCAACCACAATTTCCTTCAACTATGGATAACCCATAATAGAACGTAATTCATGTTACAGCAAAAGTATAATGCCCTCCGCAAATTGTCAAATCTAAACATGTTTCATTGTGTCAAATTTTGTCACATATTTGATATTCAGGTTGATCTACGTATTAGATAAGTACGTTCTGGGTAAATCAAGTAAAGCCAATCTACATTCTGATCGTAAGATTATCTTGTTTTCTATTATTCCCTCTCCATAATGATTCTGTAAGATTTTGGACAATCATAATAACGTTTCTTATATTTTTTAGCTAGTTCTGTGCTCCATTGAATCAGTAAGATCATTTCGATTCGGTTGTCATTTATCTGCTCTTGATCTGATTAGCGTAACATGTACCTCTTTTGATACAACTAGGAATAAATTTGCAAATCTGTCCAAAGTTTCAAGTTAATAATATGTCAAGACTTGTAAGAAAGGAACGGGAAAAGAAAGGATTTTTCAAAATAAGTAATGCAATCGCAATGCTATAGTTTACAATCTATGAAATGCAAATACGTTCATTGTTGCTATTAAATGATTAAAAAAAAAAAACCATCCACCCAGACTGAATGCGAGTTCGTGGGGAAGGGTTGCGGGGGGGGGGGGGGGGCGAGGTAACTGAGTGCTTAGAGCACACGACTTCCAAGCGGAAGGTTAGGGATTTTGACCCCAATCAGATCGCTTTTGTTCTCTAACTATTAGATAGGAATCTGTAAACAACGTGACCGTCTGAGATAGAGTTTTTGTTTGTTCGTTTGTTGTTTTTTTTTTCCCTTTTTTGTATCACGCACCGTCCCCCTGTGGCAGCACTTACAAATTGTCCCTGTGTTAGCATGCGATTCCTCGTCGTAAAATATCTTTCTTTGGAAATTACTGAGAAGGCGTGAAAGTAGTGAAGATGCAAGCTAGCTGTGTTCGTTCCAGTATGCATGAAGCAATTCAGACTTTATACCTTGGTTTTAACTTTAAATTAATGGGGTCATGCTGCGATACCCCAACCATCAAAAAATAAATATGATAATTCAAATTGAAAGCTCAGATGATAGCTGAAATAAAGTAATATTATGCATAGTTGTAATTGGTGAAAGGAGATTTAATTATCAAAAACTTGGATTGAGGTTACGTTTTGATAGCAGTTATAACTGGTGAAGATAGGCAAGGAACATTGACATGTAGTTAAAGGATATGGCCCATTTAAATCAAGCTTATTAGTTTTTAGCAAATCTCTGTTACGTAATTAAAACTATATATACTTTCTACCCTGAGATCACGCACATCACCCTGGTCTCCGTCTCTAAGCACGTTTTGAAAATGATTAGAATGAATATAAATAAGACTTTTTCCAAGTTTTCTCCATCGTCGACCTTTTTCTCCTTTTATTCTCTGACGTGTTTGTTTCCTTTATATATTATGGGTGTCTTTCTTTTTCGTAAATAATTATGCTATCATGTGGACTATTTACGTCATACAATATATTTTTATGAATAACTACTGAATTTGTACAAATAATTTGTGTTACCTACAATCATAACTATTTTGCACTATTATTGCCAGTGTATGGCTACATAGTTTAAACGCAAGAAAGGAATCTTAAACGTCTGCGCACAGAACAGAGGAGAGTGGAAACACATTGCTGCAGCAGTGTAAAAACAGATCACCCCAGACAGATGAGTCTGACGATAATTTTATCTTAGCGTAAGGGTCTTAATCAAGCAGGTGATTACTATCATCGCTAACTTCTACCTAAATAATAAAATATATGATATGCCAAACGAAAATTTATAAAACGACAGCTTATGCTCTTTCTTGGTTATAAATGTAAACTCTCGATATGGAGTCAGGCGATAAGTTATTTTGCAAAATGGATAATTTTTAAAAAGTACTTATTCTATTTGTCTTACGATCGTTGTATGTTCAAAGCAGTAAGTTATATACTTGGATGTTCATATAGTACGATAGTGCCTTTAATGGTATTCTTTGTTTAATGCTAAAACCATTTGATATTGTACCTTTCATTGGTTTAATATAGCTCTAAACATGAATGCAATATCATTACAGTCGATATTATTAAGTGAACTAAATATGTTTTGTCTTTTTTTTTTTTACCAGATTTCTAACAAGACTAGCATCATTTCCACTACTTCAGCTGAAATTAAGAGTTTGCGGCCATGGACTCCTATCATATGTCTCCTCAAAGGAAACTGTAAATTGAAACATGGAAAACAGAGATAAAACCCCATTTATTTCGGCTTTCACCCAAAAACTGGACCTAAAGAAAGCAATCACGGGCTGTTGACCAGACTTTCGTTTGACCAGTAGGTCTAGAGAATCTTGGGGATCTTCGAAATGGGGTGAGAGCTGATTCACAACAACTCTCGTTTCCCCCGCGCATGCGCCAAACAAGAGCTTCCGTGGACGTAAATCCCGGGGAGATAACTCTAAGCGACGCGTCTCGAGGTGTTGGCCAGTATTTGCACCGCGCCGTGCACCATTGTGACCGGCATGGTGCGCAAATACAATTTACAGATGTGGACCTGCCAACACGAAGTGAGACTCCGTTCAGTCGGTTCACCACTGGCCGTGCCAGTCGCACTCAATGACTAACATCGACTAATTACCATAGAACCCTTTGGACGTTTGAGAAGAAGCCAATAGTCACTTAACTCTCTTAACAAAGACGGCGCAGCGCGAGTATTGGTTGGATGGGTGGACGGCTCGCGTTGAGGCGGCACCACTGACAGAAGTTTAAGGGAGAAGGAGAAGGCATGTATTGCTTGAAGAGTCTAGAGCTGGGTAATAGAAAAAGGTGACCTCGTCGGTCCCATATCTCCATAGAGTGGGTTTGATTGAAACTAAGAACACTCGCGTCCACATAATAACGTAGCTCATGTTAAATCCGCCACTCCGCCGAGGAAATAAATTAAAAAAATATCTTGTTTGTCTTAAATGTTTAAGAAACTAGTGAAGACTCGTACGCTAAGTTATTGATATATTTTGCTTTGGCTGTCTGTCTGTTGTTGTTGTTGTTGTTGTTGTTGTTGTTGTTGTTGTTGTTGTTGTTGTTGTTCATGTTATTGTTGTTGTTTTTTTATTCTAAAAGATGTTATTAAAATGTTTGCACTAAATAGTTTTTAAAAGACCTAAACATTCATCCCTACCTATAGCTTGCTTTAACAAATTGGCTAATTCTTTCGTAATTTGAAAAATACAGATTTGAGTGGCTATAATTTCCTAAAACTGATTTTTATTGTAATTCAATTTTTCTATTCTTTGTCAAGAAAGACACAACACCATCCCTGAAAAGTGTAAGAAACATAGAAAAAAGAATTAGTACTTGACGGGGTTATAACGTGTTCTCTCTGAAACAAGCTAGGAATAAAGAAAACGTAAAGTTAATGTTGTTATTTTATTTTAGGGAGTACTCTTTGACGAGACTTACGGTCTTTCTATTTTCTATATATATATATATATATATATACACACACAAAGAAAATACGGAACAGTCCCGTATAGCTGAGATTCGAGCATCCCACCTCTCGCTCGTCAGTCCAGAGCATCAGTGACTGAACAAGATGTGTCCTCTACCAATGTATGGGGGCGATCTGGCTCAAGTGGTAGGACGTTTTTTATCAGATCGGGTAGTTCCCGGTTCGAATCCCGCGAACGCTCAAAGATTTATTCGTTGTATTTCACCCATACTGGTTGGGCCAGTGTCAGTATAATGTGATAGGCTGAGACAGGGTTTCAGGTCTAACGCACTTTCTTGTGTGTGGCAGCGCATTAACTTGTCAGACGTTACTCTTGGGGTCCGTCCATAATATAATCTATAAAGTGCTAACGTTGTACGTAAACCAACTCAACAACATCAACCCCTATCAATATTATTCAGACAACTACAAACGCACACTTTATTACTATCTAGGTCAAACATTTTAATGGTTTGCAAGATTATCACAAACAACTAAAATATATTGATGGTCTGTGGGTTTTTTTTTTAATTTTTTTTTATTTTTGTGTGTGTGTGTGTGTGTGCGTATAGGTCTATCTTAAAAGAAAGTTGTGGGAAAAGCGCACACGACTTTCCGTTGGATCTAAATGGACAAGAAAGATACTCTGAGCTGTGACATACTGTTTCAACTTCCTTTTTATAAGTAATTTTTCAGAGGTCTCAGAGGTTTTCAGAGGTCTATGGAAGCACTCGTTAATTATTTTTTCTCTATCTCTCTTTCTTTCTGTGAATAATTGTACCTGCATATAATCCCAAAAATTTGTTGTGTGATTTTGTGAAATGCGAATGTTGTTTTTTTTTTGTTCTTTTTTTTATTATACATCCTATTAAACGAGTTTAGGCGTCATCAGGTCCATTATTTGGTGGGGTTTAAAACTCTTGACTTTATTGCTCGACTGGGCTGAAATGTTTTAGAAAATATATATTTCCACTGTTGCATTTTTGCTTTTTTTTTCTCGAAACCTTTATCTACTTCTCTACCCTCCTCTCCCGACAATCCTTCTTCTGTCTAGGCTAACAAAAAATCTGCGCCCAGTCACAAGTTTTTTCCTCCTTCAGGGATGTTCCACCTGCCCAAAGCAATAAACCTTTTTACCCACTGCTGTAATAATTATAATCAAAAAGAAAATATGCATACTCTTCAAACTGAAATGCAAAATTTAACAGCGTGTGTGGTCTGCATCGCATTGTTGTATATTAAAATTTTAAGCACTGTTTTATTGCTCATCATGAAACTGTGAATGTCTTGATTACATGTATTACATTGAGATGAATGCAGACTGAGGTCGAATTTCATGAGGCATGTCTAGCAAAACGAGTTAGTTCTTGTTCTTGGCTTTTCACTTGTTTATTTTAACCAGAGGGGCGTTTGGATCCAGGTCATGCAAAATGAATCATAAAAGAGTCAACGGGAAAGCGCTTTCTTCCGTATGATGTAAAAAATTGTTTTTATTTTGGAGGATGATGAACGCTATAATCTACCCTCCAGCACTTAATAACTACTTCAGGAACGACCGAGAAAAAGAGAGCGAATTATTAATCTCAATGAGAGAAACTCAGTCTGGGCTATTTCAATGATTTCATTGACAGATGGCACGGCGCCCTTCAGTAAAACCAAATGACTTAACGTGGTCCAAGGAAAGTGTCATCGAAAAAAAAAAAGAATACAGCTCTATCCGACTGAAGTGACATACTAAGATCGCGAATTCTCTGCGATAGTAATTGTAAGCATTAACTCTGTGTTTGTCTCAAACCCTCCGTTTGACAGCGAGCGGTGCTTATTAGAGCGGACGCTGGCTATTATTGTACAGGTCAAACGGCTGGACGACACCCCCGCGACACCCCCCAGGTTGGGAGGGGGGAGGGGGGGGATCAGCTTTAGTCACTCCGTGCCAGACATTGGACCTCGGATCTTCGGGTCCCCAAGGGTAGGGATATATAGTGGTTAGCGGAAACCTAGGACGCAGGCAGCTCTTCAATGCCCTTCCTCCTCTCCCATTCATTGCAGTAGGTCAACAAGGAGGAAGCTGACCTCATCGCCAAAGCCTTCAGAAGAATGGCAAGTGAGTTAGCGCCTGGGTTTGGGCTAGCACTGTCTTCGCGACAATCTAATACTGATGTTGAGAGAGTGCCTTACATCCCCCCTCCCCCCTCCCCTTTCCATACCACACAGTCATAAGAGTATCAGACACACTTAGGAGACGTTAAAGATATTGGAATTTCAAATATCACCACCCGTGCCTTCTACCCTCTGTCTCCTTTCTTTCAGATTGGTGTCTCCTTTAGCACTGTCAACAAGCGCCCCAAAACCTCTTCAGAAAATCTGCCACGTTTATGTTATGAACACTCATGGAATAAAAAAAATAGTCAACAGAAGCTGTAAAATAAAAATACAATAATAGAAAATGCAATACAATTTGATGTGTAACTTCACGTTGTTTTTAACTTTTCTTTTTTCCTTTAATTGGTACTGAACATTCTTCACCAATATTATTATTATTTCATGGTATGTTTTTCACACATCCGTAAATACATTCACGAAAGAAGCTCGTGATTCATTAGCTAGTCATGGAACTGTCATGACAAATTTCACACATTGGCATGTCTGGAATCAATTACGTGGAAGTCATAAAAAAAACCCAACAAAGATGTCAAGGGAGACAATGAGTCAAGTCCTGTAAAAAGTGAAGCAAACCGAGTCAGCCAGTTCCTGTCTAAAGAGCAACTGTTTCTGAGCTTAAAATGTTAAATAATTTCAATATTATCGCCAAATTTCGTTTTTTTCTTCACACGCAGCTGTATGTATTGTATTTATTTCAAATTTTATCTCCACCCCAAGCCCTTTTTGGGGGGTTTGGGGAGTTTTTATGTTTTTTGTATTTGTTTTTTTTTTACTTCTTAACTCTTCCACTTTTTGTTACTTTGAAATCCCCACAATTGTTTACTTCGCCATTTTTATTTTTAATAAAGTTCAAATGTGTTGATGAAACATTTTTTTGGAAAATTTTTATCTATAATTTTATATAAAATATGTACTTCGCAATAGGATTTGTTCGCAAACATTCTTCATGGCAAACCTTTGAAACTTTTTAGACGCTTTCAGCATCTAGATCTATATGGCTAGAGGGACTTTTTGTGCAGGACAAAATATAACGCAGATTAGCAACCAAATCAACTCATTTTTTTCATATCATCTTCATTTTTACCATTTCTTACTTTTGGAAAAGTTTGCGACTTTTAGTTTTATGTTTATAATTAAATTTCGCATTCTCTCTATGCAAAAAAAAAACCAAAAAAAAAAACAAGAAAAAATTCAAATTAGAGAGATTTTTTTCTCACTGCAAACGACGTTTAAGGTTTAAATGCTATAATATTATATTTGAACTATGCTCAGAAATAGTGCGAGTTAAAGAAAAATTCGGAATACCTTATTGCTCCTGTAATAAAAATAGTTGTGAAGAGAATAACCTGTAATGGTTTTTTAGCATGTTTAAGTCACGCAGTGAACGATAGAATTAATTACGTTGCACCAATACTCCCTTTTCAAAAATGGAACATGTTGAAATCATAGGGAATCATTTTTTATTTCTGCCAATTTGCAGACCATGACCATGGAAGAGTTTAAAATCTCTTAGAAACAAAATCTTTAAAAAAGATATCTGAGTTAAAAAGAAAAGAAAGAAAAAGATTAAATTTGCCTCACATAGTGATAAACTCGGAAAGCTATAGCTTGTTACCATTCTTAGCTTCAGAAACTATGAGGGAATATAATATCAAACAAATAAAACTTTGCACCGCAAGACCTTAAAGATCAATTTCCGTTCCTGTCTAAAATGAATAAAAAATCTTTTAAAGAGTAATACCACTCACTCATCATCATCAATTGGAGGTTTTAGAAAATCATGTTCTTTTGTATGATAGGTTGTATTTTCTATTCCAAAAAAAGAAACAAAAAACTTTTTTGTGGGAAATCCCGTTTCTTATTTTGCTTTTTTATGTTTTTTCGTTTTCGTTTTTTTTTTTTTTTAGAAAACCACTAAAACTATATAACAGGGAATTTCCATTATCTTGTGCATGAAGCTGACAAAGACAGTGCAAGGGTGGTCTTTATTGTCATCAGTGTGGTTATAAATCGAATGCATATTCCCTTTTTCTTTTTACTACTCTTTTCAAACAATGCATCTCACTTTGCTTTCTTGATTGTTACTGAGTGAAGCTGAAAAGCTAAAGGTCTTGCGGTGCAAGATTTTATTTGTTTGATATTCACTCAGTAACAATAAAGAAAGCAAAGTGAGATGCATTGTTTGAAAAGAGTAGGAAAAAGAAAAAGGGAATATGTATTCGATTTATAACCACATTAGTGACAATAAAGACCTCCCTTGCACTGTCTTTGCCAACTTCATGCACAAGATAATGGAAATTCCCTGTTATACAGTTTTAGTGGTTTTCAAAAAAAAAAAAAAACGAAAACGAAAAAACATAAAAAAGCAAGATAAGAAACGGGATTTCCGACAAAACAGTTTTTCTTTTTTTGGAATAGAAAATATAACCTATCATACAAAAGAATATGATTTTCTAGAACCTCCAATTAATGATAATGAGTGAGTGGTATTACTCTTTAAAAGATTTTTAATTCATTTAAACAGGAACGGAAATTGATCTTTTAAAATAGAGAGAGAGAGAGAGAGAGAGAAAGACAGGGAGAAATTATAATTGTATATAAACTAACATGATAAAGGAGAACGAGAAATAGAAATTAAATTTATTTTAGATATAATTAAGTCAAAAGGTTGTACAAAATAATAAATCAGCCATACAGAAAGATAAAATATTATTACTAAATTCATTGTAAACAAATCCCCTAATGTTGAGTGAAAATGTCAATCTATTATCAAAGAAACAATGATAAACTTTAGTTAAGTAAGAAATTGAAACCATGCCGAAGTCCAACTCACACAATTCAATGTATCGTTTCCGCAACCAACGAAACCAATCTAAAATCAAATAAAACCAAAGATTCGCTGGCATCAGTCACCGATAACCCCACATAATTTTACTTCAGGTATAGAACATGTATTATGATTGCCCATTATAATATTTCTTACAGAGACAATAAAATCCTTGCGGGTATTGCACATATGAGAGACCGCAGTATGTTATTCATGTACCAGCAGCTAAAGGAGTGCATCCAATAGTTCAGTATGTAGTGCTGCGGACTAAATAGCGGGGATCCACGAGTCGAGTATCAGCTGATGCACCTGCCTCCTTAGAATGAGATAATGGTATCTCTTTTATTCGAAATCTGCAAGGCGAGAAGGAAGATTTTTTATATATCTGGGACGAATTTGGTAATTTGTAGTATCAGTGGTAGTAGTAGTAGTAGTAGTAGTAGTAGTAGTAGTAGTAGTAGTAGTAGTAGTAGTAGTAGTAGTAGTAGTAGTAGTAGTAGTAGTAGTAGTAGTAGTAGTAGTAGTAGTAGTAGTAGTAGTAGTAGTAGTAATAGTGGTAGAAGTAATAGTTCTATTTAGTATCATATTATTCCTATTTCTTGCGCACATGAATCTACTGTTAGGTCCTTAGCAACTGAGTAGATGTACTCTTAAGTGTTGTGCTCTTGTTTCCTTTTTGGATACATTTATATAGTAGTAGTAGTAGTAGTAGTAGTAGTAGTAGTAGTAGTAGTAGTAGTAGTAGTAGTAGTAGTAGTAGTAGTAGTAGTAGTAGTAGTAGTAGTAGTAGTAGTAGTAGTAGTAGTAGTAGTAGTAGTAGTAGTAGTAGTAGTAGTAGTAGTAGTAGTAGTAGTAGTAGTAGTAGTAGTAGTAGTAGTAGTAGTAGTAGTAGTAGTAGTAGTAGTAGTAGTAGTAGTAGTAAAAGTAGTAGTAGCAGTAGTAGTAATAGTAGTGCTGGTGGTGGTAGCAGTCTTAGTAATTGTAAAGTATGGCTACACCCTCCGTGTTTTCCAAGATCTAAATTCTGTCATCAACTACCTGAACTGTTCTATCAATAATTATGCGAACTTGAAGTTCTTTCCGATTCCGCGATTAAGATTTATATGAAAAAGAGTGTTTGATTTCCGAAGATTCCGTTAAGTTTAGAATCATTTCTGGAAGAGATTTTAAAACTGTATTTATTTTGAAGAACAAGAAAGTTGGACGGGATAGCTCGAAACACACTATCTTGTTGATATCAAGATAAGAAGTATTTAAAATACGAAGATGTGAACTAAAATATGTTATCAATTTTTTTTAATAGTTGTATAAACAAAAACTAGGGTTAAATATAAATATTTCTGTGAAGTAAATGAAACCCTCAGTGTACTCATATGATTTTTGGGCCTATCGTTTCAAGATCAAGCGTTTTGGATGCTGACCGAATATAAAAGTGAAGCAACGGAGGCTGACAACTCTTAAGTCCAACAGAGCATGGAAACAAAAGTGAAGGTTTCCTATTTAGCGCAATTATATGAAAGTTTGTAAAAAAAAACTTCATTTAAAGCATCGTATGCTCTCTTGGTTTTTTGAAGATCTTTATCATAATAAATCATTGCGCTTGGATGAAAGCAACTGAGATAGATGAAAGGATTTGTTTAATTGAAATCATCTTTCTTAATCTTAAATATAAATATCTAAATTATTATACTTATGGAAGACTTTTCAAGCATGTATTTGCACTTTTGGTTGCTTGACAACGTCTTTTGCCTTTTGGCGCCGTAACTAGTGCAATGATTGCAGGTGTCTTTTCCAGGTGAACGAGCAATTATTGTGACGAAGACGTTGCAGTCTTGTCTTAATTAGTGCGTGGAAAGAGGAATACGTGCGCGTATACAAATGCACCCCCTGCGGTGATGACCCAGAGCAAAGTCATTGTCATGTCCACAATCGCAGTTAATGAGAATATTGTCATGCCCTTGTAAGACTAAATAGGTTCAAAAATTTAATGGACTTGTCGCTTCCCGGTTGAAAGACCAGGGTTACGACAAAAAGCGTGTTCTTAGGTAGAAAATAAAATGGATTTGAATTCCAAACTCTGGGGTTCTATGCTAGACTAGTAGTACTCTACTAACAGATCTATTCTCCGACGCAATGAATAGTCTTGAACGTGTCCCTATTTCCGGATAGGTAGAGATGTATAATTATTCTACATTTATTATAGATGTATTTTGGTACATTCTACGAATTGGACTTCTAACTTTCGAAATTAAGGATTATTTACCAATGCTTGCTGGTACACTCACTGCGCCTCCAAGATTTCACATTTTCCGACAACAAAAACAAAACAAAAGTAAGGGCTAAGCCCATGCCTTTATAAATTTAATCTAGCTTATTGGTAACAAAGGCCCAGGTATTTTGCGTCCCAATAATTCAAAGCCAGTCCAGACACAGTCACAGCTGAAAACACCTAGTCGAGTTTTGACACGTGACAGCAGTAAAATGTCTGATCCCCACAGCTCGGTTAGCTCTAGTTTTCTTCCACCAACTGGTCCTAATTTATTGATCCAGAAAGATAATCCCAAAATTTGCTGCTTAGAGGTTCAATTTAGTTCTAAGTTTTCTTTGCATCTCGGTGACAGTTCTTACGGATTGTTAACAGACATAAATAGGAATAAACGATGAGACAGACTCAGAGGGAGGAGTTTATTAGGTATGGGGACTAGAGGCAGGGTTAATAGATTGGTAGACAGACGGAGATTCATACTGGGGCTAAGATAAGCAGTCGAACATACATATCCAATGCTAAAGTTAATGGAAAGGGGCAAAGCAAGAGCGATCTTGAGAGGACGCGTGTGGGGGAGATGAAGAGAGAGAGAGAGAGAGAGAGAGAGAGAGAGAGAGAGAGACAGACAGACAGACAGAGAGAGAGAGAGAGAGGGTGGTTGATTGAGGGAAGCGCTTCATTATTTTTTTTTCTAAGTTTTCATTTGCGGGATTTGTGTGAAAGGAAGGGTTAATGCTTTTTCCTCACAATTTTACAAACCTATCTAACATTTATGACTTTCTGGCTTTTTATTTGTTTGTTTGTTGTTTGTTTTTTTTTAATATATTTTGCCTCATCCTCAACGGAATATTGGTAGAAACTGAAACGAGAAGTTTTTAGAAGTAAAAATATTTATTAAAACCCTGTTAGTCATAACCGGCTTTTCATCTCAACAATACCTGCAATAAAATTTAAACTCTATAAAATAACTTATTTTTTATAGCCTAAAAGGTAAAAAAAATCTCATACATATTTTAAATTCTCTAAAGCTGACTTGATGAGACAGAATCGTCATATTACCAGCACTGAACGCTACGCAACACCACTAATAATATTTCTCCCAATGCCTCTATTTACATCGCCATCCGTGGGAACCGAGCATCATCGATTCGTCCACTAAGTCTCGTGGGTACACGGTTGTTAAACTACCATCACTAAAACAAAGGGAGGTGTGTGAGCGTTTGTGAGCACCTCACACGCGGGAGCTTTATGGCTCACCAGGTGACAGGTCGGGCTGTCCAAATGGCAAATACTCTCTCGTGAGCGGTGAGCAGGAAAGCCCGCGAAAGCCTAGGACTGGGCCACGGTTTGTTCTACTGTCTTTGGGCCTGAATTGGCCTGAGCTTTACGTCTGTTTGGAGGAGATTGATGTCATACAGATTTCCTGTTGGCTGTTGGGTGTAGGGCTATAGGCTAGGCCTTGCTCAGTGCTCAGTGCTCACTCTGAACGTAAAAGAGAGAATTGGCTCTGGGAGCTCAAGAATAAAGTACGTGTACCACGTATGTGTGTATGGATGAGGGTGTGGCCCGAGTGAGCGGGTTTTGGGGGTGGGGGGTCGTAATGGTCGAGAATTAGTGTGTGTGTAGTTGAGTTTGTGGGAGGAAAAGAAAGATTTGCTCACGTAGACCAGCCACGTTGCCCAAGGTTTTTTGCACATTTCCCATCACAAGAGGCGTGCTCCTTCCTTGTACAGAAAAGTTAACAAGATCAGAGGGCAATAGGGAAAAAGTGTGAGAACTATAATTTTAATATCATGCGGTTGGCACTGTAATATTTACTGTAGTTTCATAAGGTTTTAACATTCTTACATCTAAAATTATTTTTATGTCAAATATCCACGAATTTCTTACATTGACTTTCAATAGAGTGTTGGTTCCTTAATCTCTAACAACAACAGCAGCAACAACAACAACAACAACAAGTACAACAACAACAACAACAACAACAACAACAACAACAACAACAAACACAGCAACAATAAATAAACACAATTAGGAAACAAAATAAATGTTTTACAATACTGTAGAAGACACAGAAAACAATAATTATTTTGAGCAAACCAAAGCTAAAGAAGGGAAATATAACAAAACAAAACAAAACAAAATAAAGAATAACATTTTGTTTTGGAATTAAGACTTCCATGTCATTTTTATTGAAAAGGCACTGAACTACTGTGAAAGATTCTTTTTTTTATCACAGGGACTTTTGTACATGCTAAAGCTTTTTACTGTGAAAGATTCTTTTTTTTTATCACAGGGACTTTTGTACATGCTAAAGCTTTTGTTTATAGAATTTTAACACAGAAAAAATTAAAACCTGTTCATTTCCAAAGTAACAAAGACTAATGCAAGAAGCTTAATTATAAAATGTTGTGAAAAGATTAACAGCTCTATTAGCTTTTATTAACAAGTGATAGGATTTTGTTTTTAATGTGAAATTTGTTTTTAAATTATATTTTTGTCTACCCATATATACTTGTAACCTTTTTGCGGCTGATGATAGCAATTGGCTTTTTATGCTTTACAGAATAGTTTCTGCTCAATATATTTTCTTTTCCTTTTGAAATAACCTTTGTTAAAAAAAAGTAGAGTAGGATGGATTGCCGAAAAAAAAGACAGAAAAGCTACTCTCATGGTTTACAGACAATAGGATTATAATTTTGTCTTCGGAAAATCCTCCGCATAAAAAGTATCAATTGGAAATTCTAACTCCATCTCACCTACTTGTATATCAAAATACTTTTTTTTGCAAGATATAAATATATAGTTGTATAGTTATAGAGCAGTAGATAAAAACCAAAATAGTAGATAGACTGCCGCGATAACTGTCATCTAAGACTTTGAGATTTATGTTTTGCCACGATAAACCATTGCAAATATTATACCCTTATCACCAGCTCCAAACTGGCAATTTTATAAATTATTTCGCTGACCAGCCCGACGCTTCCCTGGCAAATCATACCCTATCCGTGTCAGATAGAAGCGACCGGCCCATATCTCTCTCACCTTTTCTGGGCGTCCGGCTGTGAAACTGAAGAAATTGACAATTCTATGGGTTTGCCTGGGGTCAAAGGAGTCGCTGCTATTGCCCTAACCTTGCCACGAAAACGATATCTTGAAAACTATCATTAATTTCGGCCACACTGAGGCCTAGACTTGGGTGTCATTCTTGCCTTGTGCCGCCTTGTCTGAACCGAGAGTTTCTTTCTTTGTGGGGTGTCTGTCTGTTTCTATCTTTTAGACTGTTTTTTAATTTGATTATCTTCAGAGGTACCATAAAGCAGTTAGACAGTGGTATGTGCCTGTAGGTATCTGAATGTATTTTATTTATATTTCCTGGATGTTTTTGCACCTCATTTATTACTTTTTCTTCACTCTTTTATTCTCCTATCTGCGGCCCTTTCTTACTTCTTTCTTTCTTTCTTTCTCTCTCTCTCTCTCTCTCTCTCTCTCTCTCTTTCTCTCTCCCTCTCTCTCTCTTTCTTTCTCTCTTTCTCTATGTATCTCTTTCTTATTTTCTCTCTTTCATTGTTCCCTTTTTTCGAGCTTACTTTACTTTCTTAATATGTCTGTCTCTCCCGACCCTGTCCTTGTCTGTATGGCTGTCTGTCGTCTGCCTGCCTTTGTCTCTCTCTCTCTCTCTCTCTCTCTCTCTCAAACACACACTCTCACTTTCTCTATTTATAATGCCCTGATTAGTTGTTTTTTTTAATCAAATAAAGTCATGGCTTATATTTTTGGTTACTTTATTTTCATAAAGTTTATATTTGTCATTTTTTGTTTTCAATCATATCCACAAGCTGCTTTGTCTAAGTTTTCTCTGTACAGGCCGTAAGTACAACTTTGTGCATGTGGTAAGCTTAGTACTCGTCTTAAGTCTGGAAATTAGAAAATTGACGATGAATTGTAAGCTACACAACGTTGCACTTAGATCTCTTTATCTATATTCACTCCCCTCCCCTCCCACTTCTCTTCAATACCGTAGCTCTCCTCCTCTAGCATAATCCCCCATTCCCCTTCTCTCTCTGTTTTCTTTCTAATCCTCTCTTTCTCTCTTCCTCTCTCGAAACCCCCTATTTCTAACTTAAAATCGCTCTCTACCTCCCCCAATCTATGTGTGTGTGTGTGTGTGTGTCTGTCTGTCTCTTTCTCTCTCTCTCTCTCTCTCTCTCTCTCTCTCTCTTCTCTCTCTGTCTCCCCCCCCCCTCCAATTCTCTCTCTCGCCCTCTCTTCGTTTTCTTATCTATAATAGTATAGTCGCGTTTTTCTGTTTCTCTTTCTTTAATAAATTGTCCTTGTCTTTCTGTCTGTACACGTATTTTTCTGTCTATCTCTCTGACCCTCTTACATCTTTATCTGCCTCTTTGCCTGTTTTCTTCCCCTTACTCATTCACTCTCTCATTATCGTTCTTGCTTCTTTCCTCAACTCTCTCAGCTTAATTGTAAGTTTGTTTCGCTTAGGTTTATTTTTTCAACACCCGTACTCGTCAGTATTCATTAAAATGTTTTTGTTTGTTACTTTGTTAAGTTTTAACCAAGCTGTTAAATCCATTTACTTTTACTATCTTTTGTGAAATGTGTTCTGAGTTTGATATATTTTTATGACTAACATCGTTCTAGCATCATACTTCTGACATACCGATAATCTATAATATTTTATTCCCAGCCTAAAAATCGCGATGCCGTACGACAACTTACGATTTATAAGATTTATGGAAATTAAGCCGATTCTCCATGGTGACAATTTAATGACAATATTTAGGGCTAATTAGAGATCTTAAACTATGTGGCCATTCCAAATTAGATTAGTCAGAAACATTTAAATCTATGATTCATAATTTTTACTTAAGAGTCAGTATAATTACTGTTACTAATGTCAGGTCATACTAAGCTAACACCAAACAAACCAAGTGACTCCTCTATTTTTTTCATGTCATTTTAAGAACCGGTTGAAAATTGTTTTAAACATTTTTAATAACAATACTTGTTTAATATTGCGACAACGTGATTTAAAAATTTAAGGAGATATGGAATATTAGCAAGCACTGTATGTCGGAATTATGAACATTGGTTTATTCCCTTTACCAGTGATTTTGTAATGCGGCAATAAATACCAATCTTTTTATGAACATTTGTCGGGCTCTAAAATAATATCTATAAAGCAAAAAATAGAAATCGATAATAAGAGAATCCATTGGATCATTATTGTCTCTGTATATCACAAGAGGTATAGATTCTACATTGAGATGAGAAGAATCAATTCAAAGAGAATGGTGTGATTTGGGAAAACAATTTTGGACCTCAAAAAAAATAGAAAGTAATAGAAAAGTATTATAAGAATGATTAAAACCGAAAAGATCCCTCGCTAAAAGTAGAAATTAAAGAAAAAAAAACCCACAAGGGCCCAACTAGCTTTGCTCTTATTAATATCGGTTTATAATCTAAACGTGGCGCACTAAAGAGAAACAAGTCATGGGACTTAATCGTGTTTTTTTTCGTCGCATGAATAAAGACGAGCGATTATATCCCTTTATAGGGATAATGTTTAAAATAATTTATAAGGAAAATGTTTAAAATAATGTAGGCTACTGTGCTCAACAATAACGTATCAATTTTTTTTTATGTTTGGATTTGGATTACATTTCATTTATGAAAGAAAAAATTATATATATTGTTGCATGATGACCACAGTAAGTAAAGAAAACTAAGTGTGTTTAAACCATCTGCGTGCATTTTTAACCTCTTAATATTTATTTTCTCGGGAGTCTTTGGAACATTTTTAAAGTTAAATAAATAATATAATCTTTAATCTAAAAAATAGACTTTAAACTACCGAGCACCATTATGTAAGTGGTTTTACAAAAAAGATGTGTAACTGTTCTTTGTTTTTGTTTTCTCATCAAGCAATAATGATCACCGTGGCGTGAGGAATGCTTAGTTGTGCGACTTTTGTCTATCACCCCTTAATTTATCATGAAACTTTTTGAGTACCTAGTTCTGCACAGGTTACGCAGTTATATCTTCCTCTCACGTGATTCTGTGGTAACAGGATATAGTTGAATAGTGAGCAGTTTCACAGCAATGTTTTAATTATTGTTGTTGTTGTTGTTGTTTTAGTTAGATTAACGTCTTAACAATGACGGATAGAATTTCTTTTATGCGGATATTATATCTGAAATGAAGATTTAGATTAAATTTCATTTATAAACGAAAAAAATATATACATTTTTGCTTAGTAGACTACAATAAGTAAAGAAAAATCAATGTGTCCAAACCATCTGCGTGTATATTTAACCTATTGGATATTTTATATTTGTTAGCGTGTATTTTTTATTTTCAAAGTTAAATAAATAATAGATACTTTAATCTAAAAACAGACTAAATTTACGAGTAATAGTATGAAAAATTGTTTTACAAAAAGAGATGTGTAACTGCTTCTGTTTTTGTTTTCTCATAAAGCAATAATGTCCACAAGGGTGTGAGGAATGCTTAGTGGTGTGAAGTTTTCTAGTGTTTGAAAGAGAACATGGTTCTATGTCTAGTATAAAATGACATTATGACGCTAATGAATGATGATAATGATTCATATCTCTTAACAAAGAGAAATAAATTTTGTTGAACTGCTACTCAATTACGTAAGCTGACCGTAACAAGCGCACTGTGAGACTTTTTTTGTGAAACATCTCACCATTAAATCTATCTTGAAACTTTTTGTGTACCTAGTTTTGCATAGGTTACACAAGTGTGATTTTCCACTCATGTGATAATGTGGTAAAAGCACAGAGTGTGGAAAAGTGAAAAGTTTTACCGCGTACTTCCAACGTCAGCACTATATAGGTTATATTTTGAACGTACCCCAAGACTAACGTCTGAAAATTTTACATGCTGCCACACACGAGACAGGGAAGGTATACCATTACTCCGGTCTCAGAAGGTCCCATTATACTGACACCGACCCAACCAGTTACAGGGGACAGAAGCGGACAAATAATTCTGCCAATCGTAGGATTCAAACCTGAACCTCCCGATCTGTAGGCCAACGCTCTACCACGTTTGCCAGTTCGCCCAACGCCCTCCTCCCCAAGGTTTTACGGCGATGTTTTTGCGTATACAGCGTAAGATAATTAACATTGTTGCTTATTTCTGTCAACCTTAGTAAAAACTGTCTAAACATTGTTCAGACGCCTTAATTCTTAATTTATCATGAAACTTTTTGAGTACCTAGTTCTGCACAGGTTACGCAGTTATATCTTCCTCTCACGTGATTCTGTGGTAACAGGATATAGTTGAATAGTGAGCAGTTTCACAGCAATGTTTTAATTAAAGCCATTAAGACAGTTGCTTCCTTCTGTCACCCTTAGTAAAAAAAATATATAAAAAAAAAACAATGTCTAAACATTGTTCAGACGCCTTAATTACAATTACAATAAAGAAATAAAAATACGTTCACACGTCATCCAAGCTCTCTGTTTGAATAGTACTGTGCGCTGTTATTGTGAAAGGCCTCACTAAACTCTATATTATAACCTCTGGTCATACTATAGTGTGTGAAGTAAAGAGATGTATCACGGCGAGGATTTTGCATAATTATAAGTGTCGGGATTTTTAAGATTGTAGTTTCCTTCTTGAAACCGTAATGAATACAAGTCATGTACTATGTCTGACGCTTGGTTCAGTGCCTTTAGTTTAATAAATAAATAAAGTGAGCACTCGTCAATCTAGCTCACCTTACCAAACCCACTGTGAAATATTTTATTGAAACGTCTAACTCCAAATTTAACAGGCAGGGTCACCGAAGTAAATAAACATTAATTGCATTTAGAACCAAAGTGAGCGATATCATTAAGATGTTAAGTACAGTGAGGACAGTTCAAATTATATGTATAGTTGGCTTGTAGACCATCTAAATATACCTATACTCATAAGTATAATTCTGTACCAACTATGATATTCATTTAAGATAAATAGATCATTGCCACCCTTGTTATGCACTTCGGTCAATTTGGTGACTTTGCCTGTTATTTTGGGTAGCCTCGTTCGGCACAAATAAGGTGATTGCTTCGTTCTTCAAACCATAGTGAAAACAATGTGTGAAGACTGGTCAACCAGCTTAAATTTAATACATGTAAATAGAGTGAGCACGCATCACGCTAGTCAACGTACCAATCGCACTATGCGCTCTGTCGTTAACTGCCTTACCCGAGGCTTCTAAAATTAACAGACAGGGTAACCGATGTAAACAAAAATTAATTGCATTTAGAGCCAAAGTGAACGATATGATTAAGGTGTTAGGTACAGTTAAAACAGTTCCAATTCTGAGTCTAGCTGGCTTGTAGGCCCAACGAAAAATTAATAATCATTGAGTATTATTCTGTCCTAACTATGATACGTATCTAAAATAACAGACAGAGCCAGTAAATTTGACTGCATTGAACACATGTTTACATAATAAGGGTAATAGTGATCTAATTATCTTAAATAAGCTTTATAGTTAGGACATAATTTATTCAGTGAGTATTTTTTGTTTAGTCTACAAGCCTACTATACTAAAAATGTAAACTGTCCTCTCTAAGAGCATATTTTTATTTTTATTTATTTCGGTGAACGTTCCTGTTATTTTGAAAGACAAGAACTCTAGTCATACACGCTTTGTGTTTTATGTCCACTTCTTGCTGCTTGTTCTGCAGTGAGTGAAGTAAGATATGCTTTGGTTTAGGTCGATGTTTTCAAAATTAACAGACAGTATCCGAAATAAACGAAAAGTAGCATTTAGAACAAAAGTGAATCATATTATAAAATTGGGCACAGTAAAAATGTGTATATTCTTAGCCTAGCAGGCTTGTAGGTTAACCAAGAAATACTCTCAGAGTATCCTTTAGTTCTAACTATGATATTATTTTAAATTAAATAGCTCACTATTACCCTTGTTGTGCTAAAAATGTGTTCACTTCAGTCGATTCGGTGGCTTCGCGTGTTAATTTTGGTAACCTTGGTTTTAGTACAATCCTAATCTAAATTTATTCATCCATAAACAGAGGCCGGACAAGCAAACCGGAGGCGATCACAGGAGTTTAGGGGAAAGACTTTGCAACAAAAATATATAAACAACAACAAATAATAATAATAACAACAGCGGCAACAACAACAACATTAATACAAATAATAATAATAATAATAATAATAATAATAATAATAATAATAATAATAATAAAAATAATAATAATAATAATAATAATAAT
>RQTK01000990.1:138066-151353 GCA_003991915.1 Elysia chlorotica | reverse complement strand
ATAAAAATAATAATAATAATAATAATAACAACAACAACAACAACAACAACAACAACAACAACAACAACAACAACTGGTTGGTTGGTTGGTTGGGTTGGTTTAACGTCCAACAGCAGTACTATATAGGCTATATTGTGGACGGACCCCAAGACAGACGTCTGACAATATTCTGTGCTGCCACACAGGAGACAGGGCGGGGATTCCATGACTCCTGTCTCAGCCGGTCACATTATACTGACACCGACCCAACCAGTAGGGAACGCAACAGCCAGGAACTCGGGACCTTTTGCGTCGGAAGCCGATGTTCTACCCCTAGTCCACCGCGCCCCCTCACAACAACAACAACAACAACAACAACAACAACAACAATAACAACAACAGCAACAACAACAACAACAACAACAACAACAACAACAGCAGCAATAATAGAAAAACTTTGGACATATAAAATATAGTTTTTAAACAACTTAGTTACCTTTTACGCTGACGTTCAGTTGGAATTAAAGAAAAAGAACGGTCCTACATGAAATGTCGAAAATCTTAGCAGGGGAGAGTAACGGACAAAATTTTGACAAGGAGAAATTTGTTTAGAGTTATTCCCCTTTGCCATAAAACCCACTGTTCGTTCAGCGCAATGCGTTTGCAACCATTTTCATCGAATGGGGGTTGAAACATGAGAACTACGAACTCGTACAAAGGTTTATATACCTTATCATTATTTGACCTATGACAAATGTTTTCTCAAAGAATTTTTTTTAAATTTATTTAAATGTGTCATGTAGTATATAGCCTTTTAAATTCTCCAAAAGAATATAATAGTGTTTCGCCACCTAGAGAGACATCAGGACTTTTTTCATTTTTTATACTACATTTATTCCTGTTAGTGGATTAAAATTCCTTTAAGTTTCGTGTTAGTTTTATTTCTTATAATGGCAAATATCAAAACTAACAGCTGTCAAAATTAGAAGATCCATTATGGAAACGCCCAATGCTCGTTTCATAAAAGATCCGGCTGTTAATACTTTGAGACCATTAAATTTTGAGAAAATGTTGAATACAGTTTGAATTTTCTCAATAAACATTCACTCGTACGTTCAGAAACGTCTTGATACATTTTAGTTAAGATTTAATTTGAAATAAACCTCATTGGGTACTGCTAGTTTCAAGAAAATGTGTCCAATTTAGAAACTTTAGGATGAGTTCAATTGTCAGCGTCTTTATGAAGTTGCTTCTTTGAAAGAAAAGAAGACGCATCTGTTGCGATGTTAATCGATTTCAAGTTGTATACAAACCATAACTTTTAAGATCCTAAAAGACTTCTGTAAAGTATTGTAATAATCCATTTACTGAACAGATTGGGGTAAAATTTGGGTGAAAAAACCCATGTACCTTTTTTATAGCAATCCAAAGTTGGCGTTTTCTAATAAAAATGTACATTATCTATGGTCAATGTAAGGGACAATGGATTTATATGTATTCAAAAGGCTGTTACTGGGAGTTCCAGGGTTCAAATCCCGCTTGAGCCATCTTGTTCTCTATCAATGGATCGGTGTAGGTAAAAAAAGACCAGCCAAATCGTGTTGTGTGATTTGTAAATACATGGCATTTAACAGAATTAGATAATCATGCTGTAACCAGTTTGGTCACAATTTCTCTCCGCATAAGACTAAATCTTGAAAAAGATACTACTGACGGAAGCTTACTTATTCATAGCTGGACAATCTTAACAATTTACAATTCTTCTACAATTTATAAACCTCTATTAAATCGCGATCGCGACAACTTAATTACGCTCACATTACTTTTGTGTGCGATATCGCTTCTGTGATTTTCTTGCTAAAAAACTATTCAGGAAATAATACTGATCTTTGGTGCAGTGAGTAAAGGGAGAAATGAAAGAGTAGGAGCTTTTAATTTTAGCCCGCTACATTACACTTCCAGAGATGTTTGTTTTTATTTTGGTTGTTTTGTTTTGTTTTTTTTTTTTTTTGCTTAAGGCCTAACGTAATCATACTGTGGCTATATTGTGGACGGGCCTCAAGACTAACGTCTGACAATTTATGTGCTGCTACATATGAGACATTACGAAGAGACATATTATTACACCACTACCAGAGATAAGTATGGACCCAAAGCAATAAATAAGACACAATCAAACCATGATTTTGTTAAAGCGTAATCATATTTTATTAATATTGCAGCGAAATAAACTCATAACATCGTGGTTTTATTACAGACAACAATAATTCTTATGTCAAACAGATAATAGATAATGTCAACACAAACTGGCAAGATAGCAGCGATAAGCTTCCAATCTATTTCATCACATATTTATTATTATAATGGTACAAATCAATAGAAATAGGTTACACACTCATAATATTTACTTGAAAAGAAAAAAATAGGGCTACACGTAGAAAGTATGCATGCCCAATCAAGTGTAAAAAGAAAACAAAAACAAAAAAAAAGTTTTCATTCCAAAATGGGAAAAGAAAGAGTTAACCCCTTACAGGCAGGCGTGGTAGTCATTTTACATTATTTTAAAATTTTCCTAATATTTGCCACACAGAAAAGAAACTCAAACGAATCTCATTTTGTCTATCACATGTTTATACCTCTAATATTACCTAGTTTAAAAATGTAGGATATATTGTTGGTAATTGTTTTATGCTCCTTACATTCTATAACAATTAGAAAGATATTGAATTACGATAAATAATTCTACATTTTGATACTGCAACAATTCTGACATTAATGGCTATATATTATCAGTAAGCCAGCGAAAAATAGAACATCGTAGGTATTGAGTGAATGCATTAACTGCACTCGTTTTGAAGAAGATAGAAGAAAAAAAATACATTTACATGAAATTGAATGCTTACTTTTTTTTACCATTTTGGCACAATATTGATTATAGAACAGATAATCTCAAACAACACCCATAAACACATCATAAAGGGTTGTGAGCTGGGATAACCAGAGTTGTAAGTCCCTCAGAAGAAAAAAAAACTGTTGACTTAGGACTACCCTATTTTAGCGCATTTAAAGTTGTGTATATATGTGTATGGAAAATATTTAAAATAATGAATAACCATGTTAAGTGGAACAATTCATATCGGCTCCATAAAGCTATTAAATTGACTGATGTTAATGCTACATTGACCACTTTCTCAGTAATTTTAGCAATGATTAAGACTACTCCATCCATAGGCTTCTGTAAAAAAAATGAACGATGAACTATTTTTGTCAACATTTCTACTTTATATAATACTTTCTAATTTGTATGAAAATTTTAATTCTGACTTACAGTAGGATATTTCATGAGTAAACAAACATACATTAATTTAATACAGTAATCAAACTGCAAGGGTATGAAATTTCCTTATAATTATGTTTATGACATTTTTTTTATTCAGCCGAAGAAACATAGTATGAATATATGTCCCTCAACATTTGACATGAATTAAAATGTGCTAAATTTGTATCTTGAGAAAATAATAGTCTACCACAATGTAATATTATACTTCAATAACATTTTGTCAAACGGTTTAATAATTAGGGAAGACATACATGTGCAAGAGAACATGTTAGAGATTTTTTCCATCCAATATGTTTGTCAACATCTAACTGCGCGCGGAGATATTAAAGACACTTCTTTAGATCAAATTTAATAGCTAGGCTATAGTATACTATAATATAGTATACTATACTATAAACTTAGTAAGCAACAATTGATGTATCGTATATAGAATATTAATTTAAAAAAATAAAAAAATAAAAGTGGATAGAGATTCGAAACCAAAAATGTGAACATAAAGGTGTAGAGTTATTGGCTGATGCTTTGAGTATTTTTATCTCTTAAAAAAAAAAACTGTGAAAGTTATAACATTTTAACAAATTATTCTTCTTGTATGTGTGTGGGTGTTGAAATTAAAGTTGGCTATTGTCAAAGGCATTAAAGAATGTAATATCGTGCTTAAGTAGAGTAGCTAGAAATTTTGAAATTGGGTGTTCAAGTTGTAGTTGCTTTCATTAGTTTCAATGAACAATATAATAACTAAAAGGTTGGTGGAAGTTTTTCTTTTCTTACTAAACACCATCCCATTATTTATAGTGTGTTTTATTGAAGCTGTTAGCTTTAAAATCTCATTAATTTCTCATTTTTAAAAGATTAAGTGATTGGTAAAAGCTTAACACAAAGCAAATGATTAAAAATATCACAGAATAGGCAAGCTGAGCGGGATATCAATACTTCACCTAAACCCAACCTTCTGCATTTGATATAAATTGATACTTTTAGAAACCATGATTTATTTTATAGAAACCTTGACTGTATATATGAAATGAACTGCAAGAATGTATTTTTGAAAGTTAAATTTCTTCAAGCAAACTCTAAATACATTATCAAGTACATGAACTAAAGAAATTTGGTAAATATCATAATAATGATCAGTAGATTTAAACTGGTTTATGGTTGGAATACAAACTAATTATGGTGCATGTATTTAGAGTCTGACAGATCTTAAAAACAAAAAACAAAGATATAAATAAGAGAACTGGTAGTGACTAGAAAACTGAAAAAAAACTAAGTATTTAGATAGAGGTCGATGAGTATGGGATGGAGGTTTTCTATTGTGTACTAATATGGCAAGAAAATCAATTATGTTACTTTTGTTTTCTTATCCTCTCGGATTTTCTTCTGCTCATGTTTAATTTCATCCTTTTTGTAATGCTTTGTCTTTCATTTTCTTTTCTTTTTTCTTTTCTTTGTTCTTTGTCTTCCGTCTTTGCTCAGATCTCTGTTTTCTTTACCCTTCTCCTTTTCCTCATCATTTTATCACTACCCTCTTCTTTTTTATCACTTTTTTTCTCCTTCGTTTTTTCATCCTTTTTTTCACTTTCCTCAACAAACCCTACACAAATTCTTTAAAATGTCTTCGGTTTTTTTTTCGCATCAATCCTAAAAAAATATAAATAGAAACCTAGACATAGTGCGAATTGTTGGGAGAAAAAGAGCAAATTCTGTTAATGGCAAGCTTCCCAAATACAGTCTCAAAATATAATAGGATAAAAACAGTTTTTATTATAATACCAGCAGCACCAACGAATAAGCCAAAGTTATTGACCAAAGGCTAAAATATAATCCAGAAATGTGTAAATAATGGATCTGGCAACTGGCAAAGAGTATAAAATCAAGCAAAAAACATTATAATTAAAAGAATTTTTCACAAAGATAGCCAAACAAACGGTCATTGAGACGACAATAATTGAATTTTCTTTACCTAAAATGAATTCATCATCTTGAAAAGCCGAGCAAAGAAAGCTCTTAAACTTTAAGAAGAAAAAAGTAACATCAAAACAATGTTTCCGACTTTTTTCCACAGACGATTATCAATCCGTCTTGCTCTAAAATTTGTTTTCGTTATTCCAGTACCTTCCCGACATGTAAATGGTCATAAAAGTAAATAGTATTAGCATAAGATATTCACAGACTTATAGAGTTTAACAATAATATATCAGGCCATTAATACAAACATTCTTCTGGCATAGACATGGGATTTTATAACAAAATTTATGAGTATTCTTTAATATCTAGGTAGCACACATCCTGTACAATAAAGTAGAAAGATAGACACTGAGAACAATCACCATTTTGTTCTACTGGTGAATACCCATTGCACTTACAAGCGCACTTTACATCATCATAACTATAGCACCATGCAATGTTAGGTAAAAGAATGACAAAATAATTCAATTGTACAATATTCATTTGTTTCTAATAGGGCAAAGAAGGGCCTGTGGGTGTAAAAACACTCTGCTTGAAAAAATTGGTACATTCCTTCAATTTTACATCGATAAAACCTATCAAGAAGAAAATATAATATCTTAACGTGGATTTATTTGAAAAGAATGAAATACCATTTTAAAACACAGGAACTAGCACAAAATTCATCTTTAGTTAAAAACAGAGAAAGAAAGCTTGATGTGGCTCATGGTGGTTCGAATAATTTTGAGGATGTTTAGATAGATTTTTATCCACAAATGATGCAAAGTCAGAGAAGGTTAAGGTAGCTAGGCTAGGGCTACATTATTAAAACGTTCAATTTACCTGAACCATTGGTGCTGCTGAATGAGGACACACACATTGTTAAAACCTAAGCATTCTCATAAAAAAAAGAGAATTAGGATCGAGATTTCAAGCATTTACGTTTAAACATGATGGTTCTTAGTACTGTGAAGGCAAACATTCATGTATTGTTTTAGTTCTTGACACCAATGTAAGTAGATTGTAGTTTTTTAACATAGCATGTGTTTAAATAGCATAATGTTAAAGTGGTAATAATCATGAATGTACCTACTTGTCTACATGTATTAAAACTCTATGAAAGATATTGGTGTAACGCAGTCGCCTCTGTTATAGCCATTTACTTTGCATAGTTGATACATTATGCTTTTCAAGCTTTTGAGTATGTTACTTTTTTTTCTTCAAATTAAATTTAACTCCTTACCTTTCTGTTTGTAGTAATTTAAGTAATATTTTGCTTATTCCAAAAACTAACCTACTCTTGTATGGTTGTTGTACATATTCTTAAAGGCAGAAATTGTCTTTCTTCACATAAAGAATCACGGACATCAATATCAATTGAGGCAAAAATTGCTAGGCAATTATAAGTGAATTTGTCTGTGACATAAATGTCACATCTTAAAATTGCCAAAGTAATATTATATCAGCGTCTTGAAGAAAGCCTGGCACATAAAGCAAGGAATATCTCAGGCTTTCTACATAGTAGGTTTCTCACAGCCGTGTTTTTTTTAGTCACTGTGCTAGTTTTGTATCATCATGGACAGTTTTAGTACACCTCTACATTATGTGCGTGTCTGTCTTTTATTAAAGCTTCAACTTCATAAATCTGTGGCTGTGTGGGTTACCACACCAATGTTTTGCTTTAGCACGTATTCACAGACTCGTCTCTGTCAATGGGCACAAATCCTTCTTTGGGTATTCGAGGCACCGGTGGGGGCCCTCGCTGGTTGACAATCTTGATGGGCGTGTTCATGATCGAGGTGGACCCAGGACCAACCTCCTCGTAATGACCACCACAACTACTACAGCAGTCTGCCGACCCATTGTGGTAGCCCGACGTACTGCTGTCATCTGAGTTATTGAAGGCTGAATTGACGTGAGTACTCTTCAAGCTCCCACTACCACTGCTGGCGTGTCCATCTCCTCCTGCTCCTCCTCCTCCTCTTCTTAGGGGATCGACTCCTCCGAATCCCCCCTGCAGGCCGTTCAATCCAGGATACCCTGAGATGACTGGGCCTAATCGGTTAATGTCATGAAGTGGTGGGACTCCACCCGTCTTGGCCAAGTTGTAATGGGAGTCTGGAGCTGAATCCAGCGCGGGGATCTCATACATTTCTTGGCGAGAAGGTCGGTCGTGGTTTGCCATATGTTGTTGGTGTTGCTGTGGTTGTGACTGTTGTGTGTAGGGCTGGGAATGATGAGGGTGTGGTTGGCTGCGAAGAAGGACCTGTTGGTGTGGGGGAAGTACCTGTTGCTCTTCATAGTGAGAATAAGGAGAATGGCCATGATAATGCTGGTGGTGCAAAAGGTGTTGATGATGCTCATGTTGGTGTGGATGATGGTTGTGGGGAGGGTAGTTGTGATGTGGGTACTGAAAGAGTGGAGTCTGAGCCATCGCCTGGGGGTGCTGTTGCTGTTGTTGCTTTTGGAGCAGCAGTTGTTGTTGCTGTTGAAGTTCAAAAAGATGCTGCTGCTCCATAGGTGGTAGCTGCTGCTGCTCCGACATTCGCCTATCTCTGTCCATATATTCCAGCTCTCGATTACTGGGTAGACGGGTAGTGGCAACCAGACCCGCGTTGTTGCCCTTGGCGCCTGACGGACGCCGACGATGTTGCTGAACCTTCACGTCAGGCATGGCGAAGAGCAGCTTCTCCCAGAAGAGCGCCTCGCCCACCTTGAGGTATGTCCGTGTGCGCAGGTACAGCTTGATGTCATCGTCCTTGACTTTAGCAAGGTCAAGGTTGCCCAACAAGATTATGATCATCCGGCTCTTCTTCTCCCTCATCAGCTGCTCGTGTGCCACTTGAAACTCAAACCTGAATGTTCAAATAGAGAAAGAGCCGGGGAAGGGGCAGAGGGAGTAGAACGTACATTAGGAAAATATCAAAGTAAGAGTGCTTGCATGGACTACTTCCGTACTTTTTTTCATAACATTCATTTCTTCCAAACTTTAAAGATATGAGCATATAAAAAATGCGACATAATTTGTGTTGACCCCAATGACCATGCTCTTATTTCAAGCCTATACTCCTGCGGAAAAGTTAGAACAGACAAAAAGTAGGGGGGGGGGCAGGGGGAGGGGGTTATCCCTGGGGAGGTACGTTGTTATAACCTCGCTCTGGCGATGTCACCCCCTTCTGATTGGGTCCGTGTCAATTTAATGTGACTGGCTGAGACAGAGTTATGTTATCTCCGCACTGTGTCTGTGTACAGGGCCCGTCCACATTATAGCCATTATAGTACTGACGTTGGACATGAATTAACAACAACAACAACAAATATTCCATAATACACTCATCAATGATAATAATTTTATCTTACTTGCAATACTCGGTATATTCCATAATACACTCATCAATGATAATAATTTTATCTTACTTGCAATACTCGGTATATTCCATAATACACTCATCAATGATAATAATTTTATCTTACTTGCAATACTCGGTATATTCCATAATACACTCATCAATGATAATAATTTTATCTTACTTGCAATACTCGGTATATTCCATAATACACTCATCAATGATAATAATTTTATCTTACTTGCAATACTCGGACTCGAGAAAGTTCTCTGAGAGCACCAAGACGGTCCTCTTGCTTGCCTGAACACTGCGCACTATGGAGTCGCCCATGTATGCACCGCTAGGAATGTCTCTGCAGTGGAGACACAGGCGGAACGGTTTTTCCCCGTTCTCCAGTCTTGGCACCAGCTGCTGCAGCACGAACTCATCGTCCTTGTTGCTATGGCAAAGAAACGCGTCATAAGGTCGGTCATCATCCGCTGCATCTTTGCCAGGCTTGAAGGCACGGCAGCCAAAACGTGTGAAGCATATTACCTGTGTGGCAAAAAAAAACAACAGAGTGTTAGCAAATACTGGTAGTAAAACTCAAAGTCTAAAATAGAAGAAGAGCTATTAGATTATGGAAGTTTTTCGGAAGCTCAAGGAGAAAAATACACATCATCAATTTCATGCGATGAATATATTTTGTTATTTTCAAATTAGAAGTGTTTTTAAATACTCATTCTATACATCAGCATATTAGGCAAGCAGTACTTTACCCTAGTGTTTCAGTATCTTAAAACCATTTGTTTGTTTATAACCATTGTATTGCTTAATCTTTCTTTTTACAAAGTTTTGAACATTGATTGTCCAATACTCCCCCCCTCCCTCTCTCTCTCTCTCTCTCTCTCTCTCTCTCTCTCTCTCTCTCTCTCTCCACCTATATGTCTCTCTCTACCTCTATTTTTTTTTCTCTCTCACTCTCTATCCCCCCCTCTCTCTCTCTCTCTATCTATCTATCTATCTATCTATCTATCTATCTATCTATCTATCTATCTATCTATCTATCTATCTATCTATCCCCTCTCTCTCTCTCTCTCTATCTATCTATCTATCTATCTATCTATCTGTATCTCTCTGTTTCCCTCTTTCTCTTATGTTTACCTGCAAAAGATGCCTGTTTAGGAAAACCGCGACGACAATTGCTGCAATCAGCACGACCAGGACACAGGCGGCTATCAGCACAAACTTCTCTTTGTCCGAGTTATTTGTTTCAAGGCGTGCTCCAGTTACATTGCCCAAACTTTGATTACCTCCAGGCGTGCTACAAACATCTAACTGCAAGTCAAGGATTCTCCTGCCAGTCCTGGTTTTATGGACAGGGAAGCTGATGTTAGTCGAGCCAGAATTTTCCTTCCGCCGACGGACTCCGTCTCCGGGTACAAATGCCACAACTTGGGGTCCCTGGACGCACTGTATAGACTGAAGATCCTCGATGGATTCTGAGAAGGTTAGGAGGTAGCTCAGGAAGCCACAGGCAAAGCTTTTCTCGCAGGTCCACGGGTTGTCTCTTAATGTCAGACTAAGGGCAGTGTTTGATACATCACGACGAGAGCGGGAACAGGATCTGTTGGAGTAGACGTTCGAGGCGCTTGACCTGTTGACCAACTCGTACAGGTCGTCCATTGTCAAAGTGACCAACTCATTGCTGTGAAGTGTCAGTGTGCGTAGCATGGGCGGGGCGAGCAGAGAGCCCGTCTCAATAATATGCAAATTGTTATTGTGTAGGAAGAGCTGCTCTAGCTCGTACAGACCTGTAAACGCACCGACAGGGAGCTCTGACAGGCGGTTATCATTGAGATAAAGCCGCCGTGCAACTTTCATGCCCCAGAAACTGCAGTTGTGTATTGTCTGCAGATTACTGTTGTTGAGAAAAACATCCACGACGTCTTTCATGGCGACAAACTTAAACTTGGGCAGGTCTGGGATGTTGTTCCCGTCCAGACGAACCTCGGTGGCGCCGTCAGGAAGCTTGGGGAGTGTGGTCAGTCCTGCAGCTTGGCACTCGACTCGTTGGACCTTCATGACGCTGTCACCTCGGAAACACTTGCAGCCGGCAGGGCACTGGTATTCACAGTAACAAGTGAATTTGCAGCAGGTGCAGTCTTCTGAGCAGAACTTTTTGTACTCGCAGAGGAAAGCTGAGCGGTCAACTTTTGCAACAGACTGCGATTCTTTTGTAGAGGGAGACCAACAATCTAGGCTATAAGCCACACGAAACGTTGGTAACGTCTCTTTGTTCTTAATGGTTCCTGTTAGCCAGTCTTTTAGCCAACCAAGTTCGCAGTCGCACACTAACGGATTGTAACGGAGAATAAATTCGGGGCTGGCAACTAAGCTGTAGGATATTTCCATATCTTGGCGGTCGATCCTTGTGAGGTTGTTAGCACTAAGATCGACAGTCTTGATCCTGGTGAGCGATTTGAAAGACGAATCTGAGATTGATGCTATGCGATTATTGCTCAGGTCGATCGTCAAGATATGCACAGGAAACTGGTGAGGCTGGATTGCTAACAGTCGATTTCTTGAGAGATTCAGAACCTTCAGTTTTTTCAAATTAGTGAAAACTCTATTGACATCGTTTAGATTGTTGAAAGATAAGTTTATCTCCTCTAAGTCTGTAGCTCCAGAAAACATACTCTCTTCAACAAGACCAATCCGATTCTGAGATAAGTCCAGGTATTTGAGCTGACTACAACCTGCAAAAGCTTGTAACGGCAATGAATTAATTTTGTTATGATTCAAGTGAATTTCCTTCACCCTGCTCAGTGCACGTAGCATATTGGATGATATTTGGCCAGAGGCATCATTGTAGCTGAAATCTAAATATTCTATCCTACTTGGTAACGTCCCTATTGGAAGCTGAATTAATCGGTTATGAGAAACATTTAGACTTCTCAGGTTAACTGTGTAAGAAAACACGTCGTCCTCTAGTTGACTAATTTGGTTAAAACTAAGATCTAGCACTTCAAGGCGAGATTGTGAAGCCAGCAGTCGGTTGGGTAGGTCAGACAAGAAGTTGTGGCTCAGCTCAAGGACTAGCAGGTCTGTGTTGAGGTTAAAGACACCGCGTTCAAGAGTCTTGATTTCATTGTTTTGAAGATGCAGAATCCTAGATGGGGGACATATGCAAGAAAAAAGTCTTTAGTCATACAATGCGCAATGTGACACGGGAGTGATGTGAAATAAAAAGCACACAACCTGAGCTCAAATGTATTGAAAACAAACTTTAATTAGAAACCCCTCGACCCTCCACGTTAAAGGATGTGGCTAACTTGAAAACAATCTTTACAATAAAACTCAAGAAAAGACAAAATGGTTCCTTTTATTTTCATTTCACTGAGAATGCAAAACTATCGGGCCTGTTTAATTTCATAAAACAACCATCATAAAAGTAGTTTCAGTTAGTGTATGCGAGAACAAGACAAAGAAGAAAACACACTGAATTTTCCAATGTTCAAATTGTATTATTCTTATTTTTTTGCAGAGACCAGTAACGTTATAAAAAGATTTATATCTCCGACTTCCCCTTCCCTTAACCCCTATTGCATTATGCGCCCCATATATAAAAATTAAAATCAGAATTTTCAACAGAGTAGCTAAAACTATTATTTTTCTATTTAAACAGTGTGCCCAATACTTTACATTGCAAGTATTATCCTTCTGTAAAACGTAGCTCAACAAAGGTTTTATTTTAAAAACTTAAAAAATTATTGATAATCGATGAATCTTTACTATTTTCTTGTTTATTGTTACGATAGAATAAAATATTTTATTTTCAAAAACAAAGATATATGTCGTTAACTCTAACATGATGAGGAACATTTTAAATTTGATTCAACGAAAACTTAAATTAACTCAAGACATTTTCGCGCTGCCAACACATTTCCCTACCTAGTCGGCAAATCAAAGTTATAACCCTTATCAACGTGCTTAATTACTACATTAATTTAAGCTTGGTTTCTTTTTTTTTTAATTTCAATGCACTCACTCCAGTTTTGTAGCCCCGCTGAACGCCTGCGCAGGTACGGTCTCAATCTTGTTGTGGGACAGGTCCAAGATGAGCAGCCTAAAGTTTCTCTTGAACGTTTCCCTGGGTATGGCAGTGATCTGATCATTGTTGAGATGGAGCTCCTGTATATCTGGGAGGTTGCTCAATACATCCTCGTCAATGTGACCCAGTTTGTTGTGGGAAAGGTTCATCTCAAGAATGGCACTGCTGCTGCGGAACTGGTCCCACAAGTCTCCGCTTAAATTCATGTCAGAGAAGTCAACTTTGTGTAGTCTAGGCAGCCCTCGAAGCATGTTCGGTGGCAGTGCCCTCACTTTGTTCTTGGAGAGAATCAAGGTCCCCAGGGAAGAACTGTGAATGAATAAAAGAAATGCATTAAGCTCTCTCGACATCGTTTTTTTTTTTTTGGAAGTTTAAAATATAGGTACACATGAATGCATATAAAATGAGTTTGATGTTTTCAATAATAAAAGGCGCTAGGTAAAATAATACCGCTGTACCTTTGAAAAACGTATGTTGTTACCTCTCAAAGGATGATTTTGACAGTGATAATAATAATACTATTAATAAAAAAAAATAAAAAAAATAATAGTAATTGTAATAATAATAATAATAATAATAAT
>RQTK01000990.1:126464-134360 GCA_003991915.1 Elysia chlorotica | reverse complement strand
ATAATAATAATAATAATATCCAAGAAACCCGACTCATACTGAAAACTGTCAATATAATTATAAGGGTCCACATGAGAGTTAAACACACGTTATTTAGTATATGCTTAACTTGAGTCGCAAGCTTTTAGGGTAGATTTAGTCACTTTTTTTTTAAACAATGTCTTCAAGAAAACAACACAAAAACATGGCGCTCATAGCAGAAAAACATCGGTATTGGTCAAAACTAGCGCCAAGCTCACGACGGAACTAGATAAATAATGATAAACATCTTGGTGAACGTCTGAACGAGACGGAAGGTGTGAGCTTACAAGCGACCCTTCTCCTATTAATTAATGGTAAAATTAACTGTGTCCTCTCTCGCCCTTAGGAGCAAGTCATTATATGCTGTAGACAGAGCTACAAACATCGTTGAGGAAAACATGAACAACATTTTTTTTCTATTTCAAAAGCCGTATCATTTTCATAACGAATAGGAGGTATACTAATTTTATACCACTATGTTGAACCAAAATATTCCATGATACGTTCTTAATAAGGGCAAAGCGTGGAAGCCACCGGTGGCTGTAGGCTGTTGGGCGTTTCGAGTTAACCTCGGCCTACGTGTAGCCTTTGGGGGTAGCAATTAAATTACAGCGGCGTTGGGCTGAGTGGGTCAGTAGTGGGGCCCGAGAAGGGCACGGGGGCTAATAAGCTTGTTAATGAGTAGGGCTTGTTAGATATAATGAGGCGGTGGTTGAAAATATCGAAATGTCGACAGGGGTTCGGTGGCCAGTCTCATGACTTTGGCTGAAAACCTACGCGTGAGAGATACTCTGGAAAATGCATTTGAAATGGAACGCGTTATACGGAAATGTCAGATTTTTTTTCAAACTTTACAAATGATCATTCTCGATATTTAATTTAACAAATCACCTGAATCGCCTAAAAAAACTATAACATTGGTCTGTGTATGAAAAATTGGCTTGGGGAGGCAAAGGGGGCCAACCTGAATGGTGGTCAAAAGTTCTTTATATAGTTTTATTTTAATAATGCAAAATTTAAAGAAGTACAGGCGTTATGTAATTCGCCAATGTGTCACTGCTAACGTGAGAGTGTCTATATTGCAGAGGATCAAGCTGAAACCATTTCACCTCCTGCTTACTTTCTGGATCATCTCTCTTTATGCGCAGTTATTTCTCTTCGATTATAAGGGGCAAAAACCTTTTTATAGGTATGTAAGATTATATTTTTCATCATTATCTCCCTTGGTTCGTTTTTACAATAATTATTATCACTAACTTCATAATTGAAAAACTTACTACAGACAACCAACCCCCTTGGGGTCCTTGTTAAATTTGAACCAATCACTGTCTTTCTTTTCTCTTGCCTTCTCTTCATAGCTCGATCTATTTCATTCCCTCTATTGGTCTATCTACACCATCTCTTTATTAAGATCCCAGTTTGTTGTTTTATTCTGTCATGAGACCTTAGACTAATTTGATTTTATTTGTTCTCTTTTGGGCTAAAACTTTCATAATAATCTAAGTCAGAGTATAAGATAACATATAATAGTGTCGTCAATATTGGACGGAGCTGTTTTTTGTTGTCGATTTTGCTTTTTGTTTTTTTGCTTCTTGTTTGTTTTTTGTTTTTTAATTATATTCACATCATTATATTGAAATTGTGTCTTAATCTAACGCATTCATACAATATACTAAAATAGGTTAGTTATCTCATTCTAACAGAAAAAGAGGATAAAAGTGAGCGAAGTACAAGATATGCAAAGTTTTTAGACACATACGTGTACCTTTTTATTCACACCCCAACTAAGGGACTTGAACTAAACTAAAGTCCGCGGATTATTGTATTATTGGACCAAGGAAAAATCTTAGCCATGTTAAAAAATTATAGGCACCATAATAATGAAAGATGATTTTGTCTGATGGAAAATGAAAAGAAAAGTTCAAACGGATTTGACGAAGAGAGGCGAAAAGCACAGAGAGGGAGAGAGAGAGAGAGAGAGAGAGGGGGGGAGGGAGGGAGAGACAGAGAGAAACAAACACAAAGACAGACAGAGACATAGGCAGAGACAGACAGAGAAACAGACAGATGCGCAGAAGAAAATTAAAAAACTGTAGGAAGGGAGAGAGAGAGATAGAGAGAGAGAGAGAGAGAGAGAGAGAGAGAGAGGAAACAATAGACGCAGCAAAGAAGGAAATGGGGCATTAAAGACTTACTCACATAAAGCTAAAAAAAATATCTTGGAACCAAGAGTCATCATAATTGTACCCCTCCTCACACACACCCCATATTAGTTTCTCAATACCACCTCCTCCTACCCTCTCCCCTCTTCCAATCTTCCTGTAACATCATCCCTAGTTCCTTCCCAGTCGTTCCCCTCTCCCCATCCTCTCACAACAAAACTCAAATGTCAGGCATGCAAAACTTCCATAATTCCTGGTGTCTCCTGGGAACCCCCGAGCTCCCTGCAACATCCTGCCTCCTGCCAAATGTCAACTGGTTCTCCAATTTTTCAAGTCCTCCAGGGTTCCCTTCTTGAACACACACCCCTCGGGCGCCAGTCTCAACACTCCCTCAGACCTCTGCCCTTTTTAAGGCACAGCTAGTGGTGAGTTGTTTTCTAATTTGGCCTCTGCCTAAGCTAAACCCCCTCACACTATAGACCTTACGATACCCAGTCTTCGTAGCGAAAACGGAGACAATTTTTAAAGAAATCTGCAGGCGTTCGATCAAAGGCGTAGTGGATGAGTTCGTTTTAGGCACGTCAGCACGGTAACGACTATATTGGCTATACCAAAGGCAATTACAGCTAGCTTCATCTTAAAGTCATGGAGCCAATATGAGCGAACGGGAAAATCCCGTGACTGAAGGACGCGATTATGTCATCCGTATTGTCGCGTGAATCGCAAAGTATGCACAGGCATGCCCCGCCCCCTTCCTCACACTCATACCCACACACCCACACGCGTGCCCTTGCCACCGTTTCTAAAAACTTGTCCAGTTTCAATAAATTTGAAGCCTGCTGGGACACGGGGTAGTCCCCTAACATCGCACAGCGGCACACAGCCTAATTGTCCCCCCAAGCCTGGCCTATTTCACTGCTAATTATTTGGTTCGTGAGTAATAGGTCCTGTAGTCACGATACAGGGTTGTCACAGTGGGGAGTAATGCTGTGTTTCAAGGGATTACCAAAATAATGTTTGACAAAATGTAGATTTTGTAAAAAACATATTAGTGTATAGTGGCGTTACGGTTTGGGGTATAAAGTAAAATTGAAGCTTGGTTATTTGTTTGTTTGTTTGTTTGTTTTTGCTTAGCGTCCAATCAGGACTATATACATTTTTATATAGTTGAAGCAAATTAAAACATAATGAGAAAAATAAAAGAGTTGCCTTTCCCTTACATTTGTAACGAAATTATCATTCAGATACTAGTGAAATAAATGATGCTCATTCTAAATTTGATGATGACGACGATGGTGATGATGATTATGGTGATTATGATGATGGTAATGGTAATGGTGCACATGGTGATGGATTGATAATGTTAGTGATGATTGTCAGGTGGCTGCTTGTTTCTAAAATAAAGAAAATTAACTTCGTGGTAACTGAATCAGAGATCATCCACACACACACACACACACACACACACTCTCTCTCTCTCACTCTCTCTCTCTCTCTCACCCTCTCTCTCTCTTTCTCTCTCCCTCTCTCTCTCAAAAATAGAAAAAAAATCCGCTCTAATTTTTTGTTACCCGGTACTAGATCTTATACAAATGACACCCTTAATGAAGCAGTCATTAAGCTTAGCCACACAGCATGACTAACAACAGCCCCAACATTTTAACTCCGGCTATAAAAAGTGATAACAATCTTTAATCAATTCAATTGTCGCACAACGCCATGCTTCGCCAAAGACTAAAGCCTACATTCAGGGCGAGGCTAACAATCGAAACCAATAAAATTGGAAATCGGAAGAGGAAACGATTCGAACGACAGTCGTTTGCGCATGCGTAGCCACTGAAGCGCCAGCGAGACAGAGACAGAGACAGAGAGTCACAGAGACGACCCAGAAACCAAGAGAGCACACTTTGTCCTGCGATGACAGAATAACTGGTAAAACGCAATCATGCACGAGGGTTTGGAAGTGGGGCAGTTGTGACTCATACTTTTTAAATTATTGAGACATTGAGGGTGGGCAGTTTTGGGGGAGGGGGGAGAGGGGAGATTAGCTGATGATGCGTGCAAAATAGAGAAGAAGATGAGGAGTTAATATTGGGGTAGAGAGGGGGAGATGGTAATTGAAGCAGAGCTGAAGAGATAAAATGCAGAATTGAAAATACGGTTATTATGTGATGGTGCTGAGCTATTACAAGTACTTGTTGAAATGACAAACAAAGCAAGAAAAAATACATGCTTTTAGAGAAAAGCAAAAAAATTTAAAACAAAAGTCAATAGAGGAGGGATCAAAACAATAAATGATACATTGAGAAACAGAGACATCGAGAGTAAAAGAAAGAGAGAGAGAGAGAGAGAGAGAGAGAGAGAGAGAAAGAGAGAGAGATTTAGAGAAAGAGAGGATTAAGGAGGGAAATACAATTTGAGAATTATTATTAAATAAGGTTGTAAAATAGAAACCCATACAATGGGAAGGGTTATTTTTGTTTTTAAACAAAAAATCTAGTTCTGGGGTACGTATAATGTCAACTTTGTAAATTCCTACGGTCATTACAATAAAACTGTGCATATGGTGCAGATCGTCGACTGAATGATGTTTGGAACTCCTTCAGAATCGTAAAATACAGCGAATAAACACAAAGGTTTCGTCTTTCACAGATTTAAAGTCAAGGAAAAACGATCCTTGTAATTATTATTACAACATATCAAAGCGAACTGCTTCGCATGAAATCTCCATGATTCTTAAGAGCTTCCATCTGCAGGCGCCACTAAAGATTTATAGTATTGGCATCTTTCCTGCCTCGAACATAGGAGGTGTTGATATACAATGTACAGAGCGGGTGGTCTGCGTCAAGAATTAAAACTGACGAGTGATGTTTCCTGCGAAACTCATCATAATAAAATGTACCGCTCAGTCGCTCACTCACTGTTGTCATGTCAGTGGCTGTGTAGTCAGCGATTACCGTGTACAAACAAAATTATTACCTTATTATTGCTAGGTTACCATAGACGTGTTATTACCAGAGACGAGAATAAGTTTGTCTACACACAAATCAAGTTGTTAGTTGCGGAACTGTAGGTGCCGGCACATAAAAATGTCTATCTTCAAAAAGGAGCGGAGAGAGGTGTCTCTTTCAAGGCGGTGCAAATCCGTATAAAGTATGTTTGAACGTGAACTTCAAGACATTCCAAGGAAACGGAGAAAAAGAAGTAGGTAGATGAGTGAGCACGTGAAGTTACATCGGATAGAAAAGAATGAGAGTTAGTTGAAGGTTTAGGTAAACAGAGAGAGAAAAAGAGATTGAAAAAAGAGGTTTGCAGAGAGGGAGAGAGAGAGCGAGAGAGAGAGAGAGAGAGAGAGGGAGAGAGAGAATTAGAGAGAGAAGGACGAGAGAGAAATAGAACAATTTGGAAATGGCCTGAAAGAGATTTGGCAGGTTTTTAAAGTTATCATGGACATTTATTTCTTAATTGAGGTTTCTACGTGTCGCGATAGCATAGATATTGTTTAAAAAAGATCGAGATCTGAATACTCAAGGAAGCAAAGTCGGCTAGAACTACTTGTACCTTAGAGTAAAGTGTTACTGTTCTTTCTATTGTACTTCAGTCTAAAACTTATCTTTATATAGCCCTTTTTCCCCAACTTCAAGTTTGTCAATGGTCTGATGTTTTACTATTCTTTATATAAGAGACCCACTGTAAAACCCATGCCTTAAAGCTGATTCTTTAAGGGGAAAAGACTTTTGTATTGTTGCAATTTAACCTTCATAATTATCGTCATGGCGTTAAGATAATGACACAAACGAGACTTCAGCCAAAATACAAGTCGTGCATCTTTGTAAAGTTGAAAAGAAGATCTAACTAACTTACACTTTCAGGCTAAAAAAGTAGGCTAACAGGTGTTATATGAGAAAATTGTATTAAAATTAATAGAATGCAGAAATAAGGAAATAAAACAGTTTTTATTAATTGTCTCAAAACCAACGAAAAAACTTATGCTACACTAATGTAACGATGACGATGTGTATATCAAATTATGAGATATTGAGTAGCAGCTGTGCTGGCCGCAAAACTAAACGTCTATATTCTGTTGTATGTTTATCTTCAAAAAAAATAAAATTAAAAACGAGTAAAATTAGTCATATCAAAAGGTTATAAAAAGACTCGGGAAAAATAGCCAGCGGGCACAAATTGTATTTAAAAAAAACCCACTGTACTCGTAAGAGTAAAGCAAAGGTTACTAAAATAAACATTATGACATTTACAAAAACAAAAATTAGATATTTTTTCAAAGTAATTGTAACAAAAAAATATTATATTTCATTGACTAGTGATCTTTAAAGGTTTAGAAATCAATTTCTTCACGGCATTATGTAACTTGATATATGTTTAAACAATTCGTATTTTTTATCTATACAGCCGTGAGCATCTCCTATTTATAGAATTGGCCCATATTCTTTCCCAATTATTTAGGGTAGAGAGGGGGAGATGGTAATTGAAGCAGAGCTGAAGAGATAAAATGCAGAATTGAAAATACGGTTATTATGTGATGGTGCTGAGCTATTACAAGTACTTGTTGAAATGACAAACAAAGCAAGAAAAAATACATGCTTTTAGAGAAAAGCAATAAAAATGAAAACAAAATTCAATAGAGGAGGGATCAAAACAATAAATGATACATTGAGAAAGCGAGACATCGAGAGTAAAAGAAAGTGAAAGAGAGAGAGAGAGAGAGAGAGAGAGAGAGAGAGAAAGAAAGAGAGAGAGAGATTTAGAGAAAGAGAGGATTAAGGAGGGATATACAATTTGAGAATTATTATTAAATAAGGTTGTAAAATAGAACCTCATACAATGCGAAGGGTTATCTTTGTTTTTAAACAAAAAAAATCTAGTTCTGGGGTACGTATAATGTCAACTTTGTAAATTCTGACGGCCATTACAATAAAACGGTGCATAAGGAGCAGATCGTCGACTGAATGATGTTTGGAACTCCTTCAGAATCGTAAAGTACAGCGAAGAAAAATCAAAGGTTAAGTCTTTCATAGGTCACAAAGTCGAGGAAAAACGATTATTGTAATTATTATTACAACATATCAAAGCGAACTGCTTCGCGTGAAATCTCCATGATTCTTAAGAGCTTCCATCTGCAGGCGCCACTAAAGATTTATAGTATTGGCATCTTTCCTGCCCCGTACATAGGAGGTGTTGATATACAATGTACAGGGCGGGTGGTCTGCGTGAAGAATTAAAACTGACGAGTGATGTTTCCTGCGAAACTCATCATAATAAAATGTACCGCTCAGTCGCTCACTCACTGTTGTCATGTCAGTGACTGTGTGACTGTGTAGTCAGCGATTACCGTGTACAAACAAAATTATTACCTTATTATTGCTAGGTTACCATAGACATGTTATTACCAGAGACGAGAATAGGTTTGGCTACACACAATTCAAGTTGTTAGTTGCGGAACTGTAGGTGCCGGCACATAAAAATGTCTATCTTCAAAAAGGAGCGGAGAGAGGAGTCTCTTTCAAAGCGGTGCAAATCCGTATAAAGTATGTTTGAACGTGAACTTCAAGACATTCCAAGGAAACGGAGAAAAAGAAGGGGTAGATGAGTGAACACGTGAAGTTACATCGGATAGAAAATAGTGTGAGTTGGTTAAGGAGAGAGGGGTTGAGGTTGGGTTGGTTTAACGTCCAACAGCAGCACTATATAG
>RQTK01000990.1:110574-121456 GCA_003991915.1 Elysia chlorotica | reverse complement strand
AGGAAGTTAACAGTTGAAGAGAGAGAGAGAGAGGAGAGAGAGAGTGGGAAGGAGAGAGAGAAACTGACGTAGACAAGCAGACAGATAGACAGACAGACAAGCAGACAGACAGACATAGAGAGAAGGAAAGAGACAGAGAGAGACAAACAGAAAGATTGACAGACAGACAGACGGACAGACAGACAGACAGAGACAGGCAAACAAACAAACAGACAGATAAACAGAGAGACGACAGACAGATAGACACAGAGAAAGACACAGAGAGAGACACAGAGAGATCGACAGACAGAAAAACAAGGACAAGAACAGACTGTGAGAGAGAGAGAAAAGAAAAACCCAACCAAAGCAATGAGCGTTTTAATGTAAGGGCGATGTCGCTTTTCAAACGGTCTTTCGATTGCATGGATTTTTGCCCCTGCGCCTCCATTCATTTCTAGCATGGCGAGGATTTCCCTCCCTTTGTGTTGCTGGTAGTCTGTAGGGTTCCCTCCCCCTCCTATAGACCAAACTCATGTTCGACCGGTCAGGCATTCAATGCAAACGGAACCGAACGGAAAGATACCAGTGATGGAGGAATCGTTGATGAACGAGTACCATTGGTACAGAGCTTGCCAAATCAGTGATGGATAGTCGAGTGTTCGATCTTGTAGTAGAAAATGGGAATATAGTTATTCAAATGATATGTGAAAATGTTTTGGGGAAACTATTAAGGTAAAGAGGAGGTTGCGTATTTTAGTCTATGTAAAAGAAGATTGCTGAAAACGTCAAGAAAGAGAAAGAGAGAGAGAGAGAGAGAGAGAGAGAGAGAGAGGGAGAGAGAGAGAGCGAGTCCCAAATAAAGATTGCTATACAGAGCGAGAACCACAACTAGAACCAGAGCCAAATGAGTCGAGAAGAATAAGAACCAATACTTAAGACCCGCACATGCCTTATGGAAACCTAATAATTTAAAAAATCAATCGAGAAAATCAATAGATATGATAGACAAGGTTGTTGGACAGACCGATCAATACTTACAAAAATCAATTTATTAATTCAAAAGAAAATAAAAACCCCTTATATTATACATTTCGGAAGAAGTCATGTAGATTTGATCGAAAACATACGAATTATTAGAGTCATGTTAAGAAGAGAAAAAGTTGTACATCACTCCCTAGAGATAGAGAGAGAGAGAGAGAATGAGAGAGAGATAGACATACAAACAGACAGACAGACAGACAGACAGACAATCAGAGAACTTTAAACTCTTGTGCAAAAGAACATCTCTAATAATTTTCCGAATACATGTATGTCTCTAAAATAGCCAGGTGATTCAAAACAATTATTAATCGAGCAGTTAAAAAGAACAGAAACTACTACTACTACTACTACTACTACTACTACTACTACTACTACTACTACTACTACTACTACTGCTACTACTACAACTACTACTACTACTACTACAATGTATGTTTTTTTAACCATTAAAACTCTAAGAAAATAGGCCTATAATGCACATCCTTTGAAACCCACGCTCATTGCACGTTTTTTTATTGTAACAATGCCTAGCACGTGTAATGTAATTCAAAGTATTTTGGCAGCACCATAACACCACTAAGTTTGATACTTAGTGCGAATCGCTCCGTCAGTCCATCGGTGTCTGAAATGATTGATCAGATGAGTACAACTTAATGCCGATTGCACGACAATTGATGAGTTAGTTAAAATTATCACACTATAACGGGTTGGTTTGTTAGTTCCTTAACGGTAACCTCCATCAAAAGAAGCTAGGCAATCACGTAGACAGTTCCAAGACTAACGTAATTAAGACAACTTTTACGTGCAAGCATAAATGACCTTCTATCATATATCTCAGAAGGGAACAAAGCGCGCAGTCTTATCGGGGTTTGAACCAGGGGTTGTTGATTAGACGCCACGAGCCCTACCGACTTAGTAACGCCGCGTCTCCCTTTCTAATAACATAATTGCAAGTGAATTAACCAGAGTAGTTTGACTGCAAAGTATAGTTAAAGAGTGTTGAAGTTATAACAACAACATATTTCATAATTTGATTTCTTATGGTTGTTGAGATCTTTTTAATTGGGGTAAATTGTAGCTAAACATCGTTATTTTATCGGGAAAAAAGGAGATATGATTATTTTCTTTTTGAACTTACATAATTAACTATATATTTAAAGTTATTTACCATACCTCAAAGTTTGTCTTTTAAGTATAATTATCTGAGAGTCACGGAAGCGACACAATACAGTTCTAGTTTACTTAAATAACTTGGTGATAAAAAGATCAATTAAAGAGAGATATCAAGACAGGCCTTGCATCATTGAGGGGGGCAGCCTGTTTAGAATAAAACCATTGTCGCGGATTTTTTAGCCTAAGAATGTGAATCGTAAAACAGACCTCGCATTATGGGGTTGCAAACCTTTTTTAAAATAAAATCATTGTCGCTGATGTTTTTAGCCAAAGAACATGAATCCTATAACAGATGCACATTTCCCTCTATTGACCCTTTTTTCACAAATGTCCGTTTAAATCAAATACCGCAACACAACCCATCTGCCACCTATGTGACCATGCATAATATAATGCGTGGAACGAAGCACCCCTTTTTTCAAAAGGATTTGGGCGATATGGCTGAAGTGGTAGAGAGCTGGTCTTCTCTTCAGAAGGTCCCCGATTCGATATCATTATCAGGCAAAAATATTTGTTGGATTTCGTTCTCTATTGATTGGGTCGGTGTCAGTGTTGTGACTTTGTGAATGTCTGAGGCACAACTTATAGTAACCTTGCTATGTCTACGTGTGGCAGCACGTAAAATTATCACACATTAGACTTGAGACAGGTCCGCAGTGTAGCTCAGTTGTTGACGTTTTGTGGTATGACACTGATAAACCAACTAATCATTTTAAGGACTCGACAATAAAGCTTGATTTTTTATGTATCTTTACGAATTGGTCAGAAGAAGACTATTTAATAAAAATGACAACAAAAACAAACCAAAAAACAACAAAAAGTGCGCTTTGTAGGATTAAAACCCTGGACTTGTGGATGCATCGGCGCCGAATCGCGTAGCAACCTAAAGAGAGCATGGTTCAAACATAGCTGTCTAGAAGGACATGAATAAAACCGCTAGACCACTACGCTCATATAAGGCACATAGATCTAGGGTTTTGAGATGCAAGCATCTTCTTAATCCCCACCTCCGTACAGCACCGCATCACCTGATTCCAAATCACCTATCTATTTTGAGCCCTACCCAAAAGCAAAACGTGCTGTTTCTTAAACTCAAACCCAAAAACTCTCAGTCGATGAGTTGCTGCTTATGCACTAAAAGCCATCTCCATGACATCTCAAATGACACAAAAATTCATAAAACAACAACAAAGACACAAAGACAACAACAATAACAACAACAACCAAAACATCTCGAGATTATAACACTGTGGATATTGCACGTACCTCTCAAATCAGGAACGAAGATATTAAACGATCAATTTTTGCACCAGAGTTCTCGAGAGTGTTATAATCCTCTTCTGAGATGCGGTTCGATTCCAGCTAAGTCCCGCAGCATCAAAGACAAACTCAACAACTTCAACGCCGCTCAAAGGATGGATCTGTCATGAAGAGAAAAAAAAACATTCAATAAGTATTTTCTTAGGAAAATGTTTGGTGTGTGTAGAAATATACTGCTATGCTTGGTTGTTATTATTATTATTTTTTTTTTTCAGTAAATGAGCAAACCAAAAGTTAAAAGTGTCCTTTTATATTTCATTATGAGTTGATTTTGTGGTTGACGAGTATACAAAGCTTATCTTTTTTTTTCTCTCTCTCACTCCCTGTCTGTCTCTGCCTGTCTTTATTACTGTCTGTTTGTCTGTCTTTGTCTGTCTGTCTGTCTGTCTGTCTGTCTCTGTCTGTCTGTCTCTGTCTGTCTGTCTCTCTCTCTATCTCTTTCTTTCGGCAATCATCTTACACCTTTTTCTTTAAAAGCAATATTAAAATCAATACTCCTGTACATTCCTAAAAAAAACTGTGGCGTTAAATTTCAAAGACGAATATATCAAACGTCTTCCGAGTCCGCTTGAGAAAAGTCATTACGATGAACAGTGACTGATGTTTTAATTATCCGCCTTTATTATGCCGTACCTCATAACTGTCAGAAAGTCTGACAGCCATAAGGTCATGATCTTCGAAGTAAAATGTCTCATTCTTCGAAAAGAAGTCGAAATTTCTAATTTCAGCTACTTAACGCTGTTGTTTTTTCTTTGTGCCCTGTACTGATGGCCTGCGTCTCTATCAGCTTTTTTGTCTTGAAGAAGTGTATCTTTCTCAGACATTTATTACGTTTCCACGCATGTATCTGTCAGTGATAATGTCAAACCAAGTCAGTCAAGAAACCCCAGTCTGTGCCTCTATTGGCTGCTTGACTCGGTGTTAATGTTTCGGCCTTCTTTCCTTTTTGCTTTAGCTGGTTATGCAATCTTGTATTCCTCCATTCCTCTTTTCTTTTTGCTCTCGCTGGTTCTGCAATCCTGTTTCCCTCATTCCTCTTTTCCCAACTTGTCTCAATATATCTTACATTTTTTCACTCTCTTTTTCTGTCTGCTTTCTTTCGCACTTTCTTAATGTCCATCTTTCTTTTACCCTCTATATCGTTTTTTTCTATTGTTTCTCTAATTTCTCATTGTATCTCTAAGCTACTTTTAGAAAATCAATACAAACTCACTTAATTAAGTTTCGGCGAAGGTAACTTAACTTGCCTGCTGGGTCTCTAAGGAGGGTCGGATTGCAAAGTTTTACCCATTAGCTTCGCTCTTCTTTCTCTCTGCTCTTCCTTTCATCGAGGCAACAGCAAAAATAGCCTTACTTCGTACTCTTTTGAGTATTTTTGTAACCCCCATTATAATAATGACGTCATAATTCAAGACGTGAATAATCTTTAAATAATACATTTTATCTTACCACATAGCTCTAATTATGCTCTTCTATTTTTTTTTTTAATTTGGACCATAATATGATCGTTTTAAATAGTTGCCGTAATGCTCTTATATCACATCAGTATAATCAAGTTCGTCTACTTTTTAGTCGTTGGCCATAATGTAACCTTCCACCGAGTTGCCTTGGGGTGGCTTTTAATAATCTTTCTTAGTCGTCTCTTCCACAGAGTTGCCTTAAGTCCTTGGGGGTGTGTTTTAATAATTAAAAAAAATAATCTTTCTTTTGAAGACAGATAATATCATGGCTCTTTAAGATCAATTGCCGTGGTTGTATATGCCTATTTTTATTTTTCGTTCGTTTGTCTGTTGATTTGAGAGTTTGTGTGGGTAGAGATAAACTAGGCGGGGGACGCGGTAGCCCTGGAGTAGAACATCGAGCCCAGCTTCCACGACTTCTTCCCCTACTGATGGGTCCGTGTCACTTTAATGTGATCGACTGAGATAATGTCTTGGTACCCCCGCACTGCCTCTGTGTGACTGCACGCAAACTTGTCAGACATTAGTCTTGGGTCCCGTCCGTAATAAAGCCTATACAGTGCGGGCGTTGGACGTTAAGCAACAACACAACACAGCCAGCAAAACTAGACGGTGTCGGTTTCACCACTAAAGGTTTCCTGTTCGGAATGTGTCGGTCCCTTTCGCCAGAAGTGCTGACACAAAATCAATTTCAATCTTTGCTGAGACGAATTCACTAGAGTGACAAATGAGCAATTGCGCTACTGCTTTCTTCTCCGCTACTTCTTTCTCTCTATCACACCATTATGTACGTTTCTTTGTCTACTTTATTTATATATTTTATTTCTTTTGACATCCGCTTATCTATTTATAATCAAATCTAAATCGTGTGTTTTTGTTTTGTTTGCACTTCGACCCTCTTCTATTATTATTTCTGTTATTGTGTGAGTTCGTCTATTCTATAAGAATTCATCTCCATTATTCTATCTATTTCTAATTAGCTATCGCTGTTCTTTGTATATTAACAATAATTATGTCTAGAAAAAATATGTCCATTATCATTTCAGTGCTTCTTTGAGATGATAACAAATTAACAAATCTGTTTCCGTTTCTCAGTTCTTCCCACATACATTAATAATAGTTTCTCCTCATACGTCTTTTTACGCAGATCGAATTTTTAAACTTTCTCTTTGGTTCTCTTACGCTCCAACTCTTTGCTTCCATTTGTTTATGCTCCCGATATCTTCAATTCTTCTCTCTCTCTCTCTCTCTCTCTCTCTCTCTCTCTCTCTCTCTCTCTCTCTCTCTCTCTCTCTCTCTCTCTCTCTCTCTCTCTCTCTCTCTCTCTCTCTCTCTCTCTCTCTCTCTCTCTCTCTCTCTCTGTCTCACTTATTCTTTCATTTTACTCTATAGTCTATTCTGATTGTCTCAAAATCTTTATACAGATCACACGTTCTTGTTTAACTTTTCTTTCATCACGCCATTTGAATAACCCATGCATTTCGGAAAGAGGGGAATGTGCAATTAAATATAAAATTACTTTAAATCTTAGAAACACTAGACCCTTAGGGGATTTCTTCCTTGATCAGAACGGATTCTCTATGTTAATGAAGCGCGCGTTGCATAATTCGAAGATGTTATGGGCGTCCAGAAAAATCGCGTATTTAAAGCGATAATTATTATTCAAAACAGCGTTTGACACAAAATATTTTAAAAAGTGAACTGCAGCAAGCTCATTGAATTACTAAAGTCCTAAAGTCATTATCTTCGTTCAGGTTCACGACGAAAAGCTTAGAGTTAGAGGAAAACATATAATCTTTTTCGCTTGTAATTCAATAAGGAAAATAATTAAAACACACAAAGATACAGATTACTTTTAATTGAAATGAGGTTCAAGTCTCCAGTCTTAGGGTTTTTAATTGTTTTATACCGCAGCTTCCACTTATCTTTGTTCGTTAAATTTTTGAACGTGCGGCCCATTGATGGAAAAGTAGATAACAAAAAAGATCCTTGATCAGGTAAAACCATAATAAATCTCTTAAGTCGCCTCCCAAAGACCTCCAAGGCGAACCAAAAAATACTGCATATGTTGAATCTCTTGGGTTACCTCTGTCACACCTAGTTGGAACTTTCATCAATATTAAGATCGATAGAAAAACAAAACAAAAACGGGAAGCAACACAAAGAAGGGATAAAAAAGAAAACCGCTAGGATAAAATAAAAATCACCGTAATTGAAAATAATTAGTGAACACTCATCTTAAAAGCCGCGCGCTGTTTTAGCCTGTTGGCCTGTTTGTTTAATTGATTATTGCACTGAGGGGGCCTGGCCTGCCTTCAGTTTGGACTGGGCACGTTATTTCAGTGTTAATCAGAGTCAGCATTGACAGTTTAACGTCCAACATCAGCACTACATAGGCTATATAGGGAGGGGGGTAGCTGTTGTTGTTGAGTTGGTTTAACGTCCAACATTAGCACTACATAGGCTATATAGGGAGGGGGGTAGCATCAGATCTGAGCTGATCAGTGATTTGACATGACATTGGTGACAGGCACTGACGCTCCGGCTCCAGGGAAGGCAACAGACACGCAATTCACGTTGGTATGGGATGTAAGCACCAACACAGCCTTTTTTATTAGTTCGAATAACGGCATTGTGTTGAAATTGAGTTGGTTTTTTTTTTCAGGGTCTGTGAATTGGGTCTGTGAGAGTGGGGCCTACAGTGAAACTAGGGTGAAAAGAAAAATAGAGGCGGAACAATTAGTGACACAAAGGAGTAATTTTGTTGTTCAGAAGGGAAAAAGGTAAAGAGTGAGGCGTTGACTTAAATGGAAAGAGGGAGAAGAGAGAGGGAGAGAAAGAGAGAGAGAGAGAGTAAGAAAAATAGAGGCGGAACAATTAGTGACACAAAGGAGTAATTTTGTTGTTCAGAAAAAAAAGGGGGGTGGGAGAACGCATAAATGGAAAGAGGGGAGAGATAGAGAGAGAGAAAGACAGAAATAGTAAGAAACAGAGAGACGGAGAGACAGATAAACATACACACAGAGACAGACATAGAGATAGAGAGAAAGAGGGGGTAGGAGAGGGAGAGCAAAAGTCAAAAAATTATATTATCAGCTCTGCATTCGCACAGATCAGTAAATAAAGAGTAATGCAATATCTTGCGATCTAAACTCAACAAAAAAGTTTTTGTATATTATTTCAACTAGAAATAATTCTATTACGTGTCTTTCAATCCTGTTTCTGTCATATCATTAATCTCACAATATTATAATGCGACACTAAATCACAAAGCGAGATTTTAGTGATGTTATAAAATCTGATAAATGGAGCGACAAGATCTCGAGTGGTAGGGATGGTTAGTTAAGTACTTCCGCTATTTTAACCTACAAATTTAATGTCCGCGTGACGTGATGATTGTCCTACTTTTGTCTCTCTTAAAAATACACGATCTCTTTATAAACGTTCTCTCAAAGATCAAATGCAATAAAGTGGTCTGAAAAGTCTGATATAGTAATCGGTAAATCGAAAGACATAACTAGACTATTATATAAATAATGTAAACATTTAACACTATAACACTAAACTGGCGCCCAAGCGACATATCTCATTATTTTCCCACTTACTGTACAGTTGTCATAACAAAGGATGCATTGTTAAAGTATAAATGATGAGTCTAATATTGTACTTGATACAAGATGTTGATCAAGAATACGGTAGACCATATTTCGTGACATAGGATAACAGTGATCTCTTTGTTAGAGAGTTCTAATTTAAACAAACCGAAGAGACAGGGTGATTACAAAGAAGTCTTTTGTTTACGTCAACATTCAGAAACCTTGACACGAAGAGCATTAATTTGTAATATCCGTGTTATTTAAAATGTAGACACAGACCGGATCACAAAACAGCTGGTTTATCTTTAAACTGTTTGCTAAAGAGTGCTTGAATAAAGTTAAATTAGACCACTTAACAATGTCAAAATGGCCCACTTTTGTCAAGGAGTTAAAAACTATGCCACAGCAACTTTATTCCGTATTTGTAAACGAATCTATAATATGTTGCGCGTTTCATTCTCTTAACTCATAATCTTTAACTCCCTCTGTTTATTTATCTTTTTCTATTTCTCTATGCCTCTCTCTCTCTCTCTATCTCTCTCTCTCTCTCTCTCTCTCTCTCTCTCTCTCTCTCTCTCTCTTTATTTCTATGTTTACTCTGTGAAATCCCAAGTTTAAACTATTCTCTCTCACTCGTTACGCCATAACACGTTTCTCTCATCAAACAGTAACTACTATTTTGACTTTTCTATTCTCATATCCAACAATATGTTTAAAGATACAACAAATACTGCACGTTTATTCCTTAACATACAGGAGTCATCTCGCTATTCTTCCGTTCACTCCTCACTTTTAGCTTCACATTAATGTTGCAACATTTTTCCCGCAATCATTAAGGCAGTTCCTGATTCCACTTTACAGCAGACAGAATGGTGCTCTCTCCGTGCCATAGAATAGACAAGTCTGTGCATACAACCATAAAATACCTCTATCTATTAATTTGTTCCACTCAGAGCATGTACCCGGAGGTCTATCTCGCGTATAATATAATAATATGCAGGATTTCACAAGGGTGGACAAATAATAACAACGGTTTGATTTTCATTGCAATTAATTCTATTGAATAATTGATATGGCGCCAAAGGCATTCCTGGCAAAATAATTGAAAAACATCAAATCAGCGCCTGGTTCCAAAATAAAAATAACCCCAAGCCCAATAAAAAGCCAATCCAATGTTTGCACCGTGAATTTGTTGTTGAATTTCCAACGTAAAAGCGTAATCGCATTAAACTCATGGCAATGATAATACATTTGGTGATAAAATATTAATGAACGAAACAACAAATGGATCATCGCCTTAGGTATACACTGAGTTTTAATTTGGGCATCAGTTTATTATGATAGCAGAAATTAAAACAATTAAACGAAGTATCATAATTATTTCGAAAGAAAGAGGCAAAACAAAGGTTTTTGCCTAATAATCTTAGAAAATTGAAAACATGTTATTGTGAATATTAAAGAAACACATCTTGGGTTTATTGGAATTCCTTGGCTATAAATGAGCAAAAAAAAGAATGATTAAAGCGTGAATTTAAGAATAATAATGATCATGAAAAGTCGAAAGCCATAGGAAATCCCGAAAGAGAGTAGCCCCAGATCAGCCATGATTGGAATAACGCACACAAAAGCTAGGCCAATGAAACGGAACCTTTCGGGGAAAAGAAACGGGAATGGGCGCTTCCTTCGGGCTAGAAAACGATGGGAGAAAGGCTGGGTATGATTAAAAACACAAACCATTATTGCTTCCAAATGAATTGGATATTGAAGGGGATGGCGAACACAAACCAAGCAAAGGGCAACGACTAGCGCTTAAAAGAACGGACTCCAATAAGGTTAGAGAAAGTATTAAGAAATTCAAAGAGAGTATTTGAAAGAGAGAGAGAGATACAGAGAGAGAGAGAGAGAGAGAGAGAGAGAGGCAGCGAAAGGCATATGCCGCAAAAACAAAGTCTAGGTGTGTGTGTGTGTGAGAGAGAGAGAGAGAGAGAAAGAGAGAGAGAGAGAGAGAGAGAGAGAGAGAGAGAACGAGGAAAAAAGATATAGAAACAGAAAGAGGAAATTTGTTGTGGAGTGTCAAGAATAGTCAATAGAGTCCCTAGCTCAGCAGCAATAAAAACTTGACTGGCCGTTGAAAATCCAATAAAAAGACATTGTAATGTTAGCTTTCATTAATAATTGAAGCCTTCGGAGAGTGGCCCTAATCTATTCTTTTCGCCACAGAAACACAGAAGAGTGCGGTGGGATTATTAAAAGTGAATGCTTTCGGAGGGTTTGTGAGTGAGGCAAGAATGAGAACAAAACATTTCTAAAAAT